>CAIGRE010064604.1:0-11355 GCA_903798275.1 Fraxinus angustifolia subsp. syriaca
CAAAGTTTTAGTCAAGAACAAGATATCTAATGTAGTCTACAGAGTTCTAGCATCTTTAGTACTATCAACTTGTCTAACAATATTATCAGAAAAATGCAAGATTATAGAACTATATGCAATCTCATTTATTTCTTCAATTTCAGCAGGTTTAGCTTTTAACTCATCATAAAAAGTAGCAGGATCATCAAGGGCTTTTGCAACCCTTCGTTGGACAAGAATGTCCCTCATTTTCTGTTTCCATATCGAGTAATCCTCCTTTCCATCGAATTGTGTTAATTCGACCTTCGAGCCTATTACGAATTTTGTAAAAGGGTGGCTTGTACTTTTGGACATAACAGAAAAGATTTTTGAAAATAACTTTTGGATGATCAAATTTAAAAGAAGAAAATCAAGTCAAAAGATTCAGAAATTGAAGTACTGTAAGGCAAATAGTTTACAGTAATGAATTATATTTGATCAAGAAACCTCAATCAGATGTAAATGCATGTGTGAATAAGCTCAGGCAGTTTACAGATATATGATACAAGTATATATTTTCCCAAAAAATTACAGATCAATCACAAGAATTCACAGACGTGTAATTAATTGGTCATATATCATTTCAAAAAAGAATTGTCAAATGGATTGAATACCTCACCTGTGAGGAATTTCTCTCATTATATAGGCACAAATGTACAATATACAAGGCTAGAATCAAGCCTAAATTACAGTTATCAAATCTGCCTAAATTATGTGCATTGTACAAGGCTAGAATCAAGCCTAAATTACACCTATCAAATCTGCCTATTTACATATTCAGGAAGTATAAAGGAAATAGAGAGCATATCATGGTGATATCCCCCCTCAAATTGATGTTAGTCGGTCAAGAAACTGATGACGTTGCCATGTTATGGCCTTCGTAAACACATTTGCAATTTGGAGGTCAGTAGAAATATGGGGAAAAGAAATGATATGAGTGTCCAATACTTCCCAAATGCATACGAGTGTCCAATACTTCTCAAATAGAAAGACGGGATTTGCAACAATCTGAATGGCATTGGTGTTGTCAGCATGTAGAGAAGTGGGATCGGACTGAACATAACCAATCTCAACAAGGAGACCATGAAGCCAAATAATCTCAGAACAAGCAGCAAACATCACACAATATTCAGATTCAGTAGAAGATTTGGAGACGCATTCTTGTTTCTTACCCTTCCGAATATCAAAGAGTCACCAAGAAACATGCACCAACCTGTAATAGATCGTCACGTATCAAGACGTCCTGCCCAATCTACATCACTATAAGCCACAAGTCGAAGAGGAGTCCCAGTAGGGAAGAATAGGCCACGACTAGGGGAACCTAGAAGATATCAAATGATACGATGAACGGAAGCTAAGTGTAGATGTCGTTGAGCCTGCATGAATTGACTAACATTTTGTACCATAAAGGAAATATCAGGTCGGGTAATGGTCAAATAGTTTAAGTTTCGCACTAATTGTCGATATATGGTGGGGTCAGAAAGGAGATCACCCTCTTCCCGACAATACTTCGTGTTTACTTCCATATGAGTATCCATAGAAAAAGTATTCTGAAGACCAACCAACGCAATCAGATCCTAAGTATATTTATGTTGATTCAAAAAAATGCCAGAGGAATCAATATGAACTTCCAAGCCTAAAAAATATGTAAGAGGACCAAGGTCCTTCATATAAAATAAGGTTTGAAGATGCCGCTGTAGTCGGGTGATCAAGGTAGAGTCTGTGCCATTAATAACAATATCATCAACATAAACTAAAAAAAAGACAATGCCAAGAGATGTCTTGCAGAAAGATAAAGAAGAATCATATGCACTCTACTTAAACGAAAACTGGAGCAAAGTGGATCTAAATTTATCAAACCATGCACGAGGAGCTTGTTTTAGCCCATATAATGATCATTTCAACTTACAGACATCCGAGGAAGAAGAGGATGACAAACTAAGTAGAATGGTCATGTACATATCTTATTTGAGATCACCATGAAGAAAGGCATTTTTGGCATCCATTTGATGAAGAGGCCAACCTTGGGATGCAACAATGGATATGACAGTTCGCACCATAATCATTTTGGCAACAGGAGCAAAAGTCTCCTCATAGTCTATCCGATATTCTTGCCTATTACCAAGTGCAATCGACCGGGCCTTATATTGATCTAAAGTTCCATCAGAACGCAACTTGTAGAATAGACCCATTTGCAACCAATAGCTTTTACCTGAGCGGGACAAGGGACAACATCCCATGTATGATTATCCTAAAGAGCCCGAAGTTCATCAGCCATCGTCGCGCGCCAACAATCATGTTTAGCTGCCTTAAAATAACCTGACGACACCCACCAACAAGGAACATAATGTTGTAGCCCAGAAACGAGTCAGATTATGGTGAAATATTGCTGAGAACCAAGAGAAACTCCTGAAAACTCAAGATCACAGCCCACAAAGTAGACATATAGTCCTAACAATGGCAACTCTGTCGCTTACTACCTAGAGAAACACGAGAGCAGCCCAACCACAACCAAAAACATGACAAACATCACTGAAATATCCCAAGAAGCCCCAAAAATGACGCAAGATAATGTCGATGAGAGAGCCCAACGTGATCCAAAGGCACCGAAAAGAGAAACAAAAGAAACAAAACTCACACGAGAAATGTTCGTAACTTAAGAATCAGGCTCTGATAGCATGTCAAATGGATTGAATGCCTCATCTATGAGGACTTCCTCTCATTATATAGGCACAAATGTGCAATGTAAACGGCTAGAATCAATCATAAATTACAGCTTTCAAATCTGCCTAAATTATGTGCATATAATGCTAGAATCAAGCCTAAATTACAACTATCAAATCTGCCTATTTACATATTCTAAATAAATAAGGAAGTATAAAGGAAATAGAGAGCATATCATGGTGACAAGAACCCCAACCAGAATTTAACACAAGTTTAGAATGATCTTACCAATTACTGTTGAAAAACAGTAAAGTTAACCTCAGGCCCTCACTCAAGCCACTTTAGCCAAAGCCAATCAACCATTCAATAGCTCACAACATACACATAAAAGAATAAGGAATCAGTACAGATAAAAAACAAGATGCCAAAGTATTAATATCATCTGCTTAGACCTTTGAAGGTCTAAACAGATATATTACTAAAGGAAAAAACCCAAAATCGTTGAAGAAAGAATACGACCAAACCCTAAGCCAGCTTTGATACCAGTTTTGTTGGGATTTTACTTCAAACCAAAACTCACGAATTAAACAAATAAGCACAAACAATAAAGAAAACACAAGAACACAAAATATGTTGACCCAATTCAGCCAAACACGACCTAATCTGGGGGCTCAGCAATAGCCTATCCACTAGTGCAAATTGCATTCCAGAGAGAATGTCGTTACAACAAGAACCACTCAGAACCAGACTTTGGTCATCAATCCAAAGATCTACCAAATCAGCAAAGTTCGAGCCACAGATCTAACCTAAACACTTAAGGAAAAATCTATACAATCTAGCCACTATTCTAGGCATGAATAGTACACAAGATTTACCTCAAAAACTATCTAGATATATTACAAAGAACATTACAAGAAGAAGAAAGTACAGCCTGCACAAAGGAGCCAAAAAAGAGATAGAAAATGAAGAGTCCAGAAGAATGAATCGAATGAATCTCAAACAGTAGCACAAAGGGCAATATCTCCTTCAAGAATGACTCTCAGCCGTTGATCTCATCCAATGGTCACAATAGATTCAAACTAGTATAATCCGGGTGAATCGCTTAGCTACCACTAAGTGATTGACACTTAGGCAGCTGAAGTTAAAGATACTCAGATAATACAAATGATACAAATATCACTAGTCCAGTAGTATTTTGAGAAACATAATTCCCACATAAAGTAATGACCAATAAATAAAAAAAATAACATTAAATTTTACGTGGTACTATAAGTAGGGCTGTCAATAGATTGGTTTTTGATTCGAACGTGTTCCGAAAATCCAATGAAATTAATTGGAGATAGATTTAGGGTCTCCATTCGATAATCTGATACTCGTTAAATAAATGGACCAAATATGGATATAGGTCAATCTGATCCGATAACAACTTGGCCCAATTTGTTATAAATGGTTGAGTCGATAAATATTTTTATGGCATATTATCTCTTACTAAAATAAGTAAATGAGAAAATAAAAAAATTTAGAATAAAAAAAGTCATCAAATTCAGAATATAAAAAAAATAAGAAAGTCAATCTACATGTACACAATATTCTTTAAAGTGTAATGCGTGGCAAGATATGAAGGTTTCGGTTAGGCGAGTTTACATGAAACCTAGTCGTAAAAAACATAAAAATGTGTTTTATTATTTTAATTCTTTAATCTATACATACAAATTTAAGAGCTTAATAAAATAAATATATTTGATAAACAAAATATAGTATAATAGTGTTAATTGAAATATTTGGAAAGTTTTAAATTTTTATTAATTAGTAAAAAATGAAAAACGATTATTTAATAAATTATAAATAACTATTTATATAATGGTACAATACACTAAAATCAAATCAAACGTACAATACACTGCAACCAAACTAATTGTGCAATATACTACAACCAAATCAAATTGATTCTTATCACATATTGAAAGTTTATAACAAAATGCTTAAAGATGTCCTTTATAAATAAGTGAGTCAATAAATGACTAAACAGTTTTTTGTCTTTCAATCCAATTGGATAAAAGTTAAAATGTTGAAAAACTTATAATTATTAAACATGTTTAAAAAATGAAAAAAAATGGTAAAAAAGTTAATTTCAACATTAATTTTATTTTTCTAATTTCTTTAATTTTGAATCGGATTATCGGATCGAATCGGATATGGGTAGATTTGGTCCATATTCGATCCATTTACAACCCTAACTGTAAATTCCGACCTATCATCAAATAGCGTTATTTATACCACTAGTTGCCACATGCAAGCCATGCTAGGCTAAGGCTTTGTATGAGTCTGGAGTAATCCGTTCCAATTTATACCTCTAGTTGACATGACACTACTATATTTGTCTTTTTTTTTTTTATGATATTACACCCATCCATGTTTCTAATTTTCAATTTCAATTTCAAAAACCAAAACTTAAGTTTATTTTTTCAAAACTCAAATGTATACTACACCCACCCTACCCCACCTATCATTTAATCCATTTATCCCATAATTCTCATATCCACACTCTATCTCTCCATCTTCACCCGTCGTTTGTTGTCGCCATCACCACACCAAAGTTGCTAAATTCTCACCAACTGCCCGATTACCCTCTTCACCCCTATCCTAAATACCATAGAAATCCCTCCCTCGCCTTTCTTCAACTCGTTTTTGCCACAAATGCTATACAATCTACTTTGATCGAGCTTCATCCTTGGAGCAAAATTCTAGTTCTATTTCTACTTCTCCATCTATTTTTCCAATCAAAGTAGATGTTTTATAGAGAGGAAAGAGCTCATGGGTGTCCAATTGTTGGTTGTGATCACCACCTATTAGGACAAATAGTTTAACTTTAATCTTTGTTGTTGCGCCATGGTTGGATATGGCTTGGGTCTCGATTTGGTGAGGGTGGGTTTGGGATGGAGGTGGAGGTAGATGTAGAGATGGATTTAAGGTGGAGGTGGTGGTGGTGGTGGTGGTAGTGCTTATGGATTTGAGGTGGTGATGGCGACTTGGGAGGTGATGAGGGCAACGATTTGAACGATAGAGGTAGTTGTGGAGTTAAAGTGGTGGTGACAATTTAAGTGGTGTTGACAGTGATGGAATAGGGTAGGATGAAATGGAGAGTAATTGTCGCAAGTTAATTGCGATTTGTGATTAATATATAATTTTTGACATGTTAATTGTGTGATTTATAACTCGATAATTGTTTGTTATAGGACTATGACCATGTGTGATTTTGTAATAGGTATGTAATCGAGACCGTAAATTGTGTGTTTAATGTGATTGTGATATGTGTGATTAAATATAAGTCAAAATATTTTATCAGATGTCACAAAATATGACCACATGATATTTGAAAGATTTCGTCAAGTTTGTTAAATTTGAAAGTATGGTAGTCATATATATCTTTTCCTTTATTTATCCTAATTTTTTTTCAACTCGAGCAACGAATAGTGTTTTGCTTGAGTTTGGAAGTGTTGGGTTTTGATACCCAATGAATTTCGGGTTATGATGTAAACGTTGAATTGAATTTCATCGACATTGGTCGATGAGTGAAATTGTTACCAACAACCAATTTCAAATGCTCGATTCGATAACAATATGGACCATTGGAAGTAATTTAAGAAATTATTATTACTTACGGTCCATATATACTTACCTATTGGATGACTTTGAATCTTGTTCCATTTAATCCTATTATTGGTCCAACGAAAGCCTAACACATTCTTATATTGTTTGCCTTTACCCAAGCCGTTTGTGTGTGATTTGTGTATGAAAAGTGAGAAAAACGTGGTTGCCCTCTTGGAGAAAAAACATGTGCCTTGTTTGAGTGAAAAATTGGTGACTTCCTCCTTTGTTTTTTGTCTCCATCTCGTGTTTCTTAAATTTTTTTCTCGTGATTTTGTGGATTACAAATCAACACCATAATCTTGTCCTTTGTAGGTGAGATTGAGAAGCAATCTAGGTAAATATTGGTTATGGGTTGGAGCAGTTTGGATTGATTGTTCAATAGAAAAAGATGACATGAAATTGAGCCCAAAAAATACCGTTTAGAAGATTTTTGGAGTTTACTTTTGCGCATTGGTATCAAATCTTCAAGGTGGTGGATTAGGCTAAAAAATCTAATAAAAACCAACTAGAAAATCGACTGAATCGAAGCAGAAAATAGATCTAAAAACTGTCCGAAGAATTACCCAAAAGTCGAGATTGTTTGTGCCATTTTCGGGCAATTCAAAGACCAGTTAGTGAAACAGAGACCATCGGCGTGACATGCAGGTGAAGAAGAACCCAATTAATTGGTGTGTGAGGTATTCTAGCGATGCATAGGTCTAAACGCAGAGGATGTCGATGGCATGTGAGGGTGTGTAGCACTGTTTCTGGTGACGGTGTCTTCAGGAAGTTTGTTCTTGACATTTTTTAGATATTTTGGTGTTATTTTTCTATTTCAGGTTATACAGTAGAATCTAGACAATTTTACCGGTTGCACGTTTGAAATTCAATCGTGGTTAATTGATTTCTGCAATTGTTGGAAACTTTAGGGTGAATAGTGGTGGTCCTAAAATGTTAAACCTACATCTCTCATTATTTGCGGACTCATATTGGTTCGCTCTAGTATATTTTCTTATCCTAATTTAAATTCCCGTATTACCGAATCATCGTATGAGATGACATTCGGATTGTAATTATCGTGTGGGGGTAACCATAGCTTGTAGTAGAATTTGTGAATTATTTATCATATTTGAAGTGTTGGTTCAGATTGTAAGTTGATAATTGCTTTTGTAATTTAATTGTCGTTTAATCACTGTGTGAGACTCATTGCGTAAGAATTTGAACTTTTGTTGACATACATTCGTGTTATATTGATTATTCTATTAAAATACCTAGATTTGACTCGTTTGAATATTTCCTTAATACTAAGATCTCATATCAGACAAAATCTTGAAAATCGATAGCGATGTATACTGTGGTCTTATGATTACTTTGAGTGACCTATTTTGCACTTTTAATTGTTCTGTTTTTTCAAAATGTTTTCATATTTCGAAATTAGAATATTCAAAGAAAAATGGAATTTTTTAATTTGACAATAAAAGATAAAGGAGCTTTTGATTCAACAAAAAGTTTCAAAAGTCATAGATGACAATTTTTCTACAAATTTGACAGAAGTACAAAAAAAGAATATGGCGAACTTGCTTATACTTCTATTTTTACACCGATCAGACACTATTTTGAGAAAAAGTTGGAAAACCTGATTCTATAAAAGAATTTTGAAAAAAGCTGGAAGACTTGTATTTACTTAAGTTTACTCCTAATAAGTTGTACCTAGTCGAAAGATTTTTTTTAGTTTTAAAATGAATCTTTCAAATCTTTGATGACATCTGGATATTTTTAACAAACTTGTTTAAATACCGTTAATTGTTATGAGAATGTGTCTGAAACATATAAAACTATTATTTTGCTTAATTCTATGCTTGATTCATATAGAGATGTTAAGAGTGCGATTAAGTATGGTAGGGACACATTAACATTTGAACTTGTTATTGATTCTCTTAGAAGCAAATATATGTATATTAAGGTTGAAAAATAGGATAAGAAGGGTGGTGAGTTATATATAATGAAGAGTAGAATGAAGTTTAAGCAGACAAATTTTGGTAGAATTCAAAACAGTAGCGATTCAAGTAGTGACTTGAGTGAAGATGGTGGTAAGAAGAAGGGTAAGGGTTGGGACAAATCCGATGATAAATAGTGCTATAGTTGTGGTAAGTCGTACACTTTGTGTGCGATTGTCCCAAGAAGAAGAATAAGCATGAGAGGTGAGGTGAGACAAATGTGGTTATACGGTCGAATGATGACTCTAGTGAGATTTATTAAGAGTAAACTTAGTTACTGCATGTACATCTGTGTGTAATCATTTCCACGTGTATGATTGCTTATTCTATTACATGGTTAAATGTTCTATTTCAATGTGTTTGATATGTGCATTTGCATGAATTTGATAGAAATATGATTACTGGGTATAATGTGTTTTGAATGCATAGTGAGTTGGGATGCATTAGTGATAAGTGTGTTGAGTGTCATTTGATAAGGTGGAGTATAGATGCCTAGGGATACATTAATAGTTTATAGTGGAGATGTGGAGTGTGACATTTAGATCACGGGTGAAGAGATGATTAAATATTGAAATCCTTTATCTATGAAGACCATGTACAAGTGGAGTGAGAGAGAGACATTTTTATCACTTATGTTAAGGGGAGACCTATTATCCACTCAGGTTGGGAGAAGTGATATGGTGATAGAATATTATCCCATAGACTTAGGATCTATTGTTGTTTACCAGTTAGACAAGAGTTCAGTGATCAGTTTAGTTAGCATGCTTGGCGATGAGAAGAGATATGTGTTCTCGAGATGTTAGCAATACGGAATGAGATATGACAAGTGTGATGAGATCTTTTTGTGGGGTCATTTATGCATTTGTTGCATGTGTTTTTTGACCGTTTGATTGATTTACTTAGTATTAGTCTGTTGTTCTATATGAACATATTTTAAAAAGCTCTGTGAGTTATCCTATGTTCATCATATAATTATTTACTCTTAATTGTTTACTGTGATTATTTGCTTCTACTTGGTTATTTATTTGACCTTAGTTCTGGTGAGTACATAGAGTAGGTATGGTATGTGTTTCAAGTTTGAAATATGATGTAAGGTATACGATTCCAATTTTATTAGTTGTTTTGATTATACAAGTATTAACTTTGTGTTTTGATTGCTTGCAGGTTGATTGGGTATCAAGTTGGAGATTTGTTGGATTTTGATACCCAATGAATCTCATACTATGATGTAAACGTTGGATTTAATTTTATAAACATTAGCCGATGAGTGAATTTGTTACCAACAATCAAGTCTAAAAGCTCGACCCGAAAATAATACGGACCATTGGAAGTAGTTTAAGAAATTAATATTACTTACGATCCATATATATTTACCTAATGTAAGGCTTTGGTCTATTTAACTCCATTATTGGTCCAACTAAAACGTAACATACTTCTATATATTGTCTGTCTTTACCCTAGCCGTTTGTATGTGATTTGTGTATGAAGAGTGAGAAAAACGTGGCTGCCCTTTTAAAGAAAAAACGTGTGCCTTGTTTGAGTGAAAAATCGGTGACTTCTTCCTTTATCCTTTTTTTTTTGTCTCCATTTCGTGTTTCTTTCATTGTTTTTTCTCATACCTTCGTGGCTTACAAATCAATACCGTAATCTTTTCCTCTGTACGTGAGATTGAAAAACAACCTAGGTAAATATTAATTGTGGGTTGAAACCGTTTGGATAGATTGTTTAGTAGAAAAATGTAACGTGAAATTGAGCTCAAAAAACACCATTTAGAAGATTTTTGGAGCAAACTTCCACGACATGAAAGTTTTATAATTCAATCCAAAGATTAGTTTGAATATTGACTAGTCTTACATACTTGAATATTGAATTTTGTTAAATCACATATTTTCTTGGAAATTGAAATTAACATTTCCTTGAAACTAAATTTCTCCAGCTTTCTCACGTGTAAAAAGAACGGGGAAATAACTGCGCAAATATTTGAGCATGTGACCTTATACCATAGCTATTTCATATATACAGTAAATCTGATTTGTGAGACTTCCAGTGAATACACAATCTAATCACCTGATTTTTAGAATTCAAATCGCTATCAAAAGTTTTATTAAAATTTAGCACCGTGAAATGCATTTATGTATAAAGTTATGTATATATAGTTTACTCAAAGTTACGTAGAAAATTTCAAATCTCATATTTATTTATTCGTTATAAACGAAGACTTTTTCAATACAGCAATTTATTCATATATGTTTGGATAGATAAAAAATGAGAATCAATCTACAATTTACGAACTAGAGAAGTAATTCAACGCGTATACCAATTACCATTTGATTAAAGCATCCATAATCAGTCATCAATATCTTTTGGATAAAGCATAATTAGCAAAAATGGGTTAAGAAACATTATTGTCCTCTAATTAATTATAAAATCCAATACAATGCATGGCATAATTAAAAATGGTTTCACAATCAACATTCCTCCAATTGAGTCAATTCAAGCAATATCTCATAACTTTTCTCCTAATAAGTTCCACCTTAATTATTTTATGCATGTCACGTTTTATTTTCTATGATAAGACAATATAATGTTAGTTTCACCAATATAATTGAACACAAACTGATATTCATATCCAAATAAATCATGATTCAAAATCCTAAATAATAGGTTCATATGATAATAAGACTAAAGTTAATGCTGGAAATAAATTCTTCAGCTGTTACACCGGTTAAGTCCAATGAATCCATGCACAATGACATCACATCATCGCCTGCCAACCATTGACCCGTTTTAACTTGAGAGAAGTAGGAAAAAAGAGGTGACAATAGACTATGTGCACGTTCCAAGTTAAACATATATACTAATGTAACAAAACATTCATACCGCTATTTCATATCATAGCATTAGAGCCAACCAACCCTAAGAAGTTCCTTGAAAAATTCAAATCTTGAAAGACAATTCATATCATGTCAAATCATTGTACCCCAAAAGGCTATAATATTTCATGACAAAATTACAAAAGATTATGTTGGGAAAATAGCATAACATA
>CAIGRE010064625.1:0-10184 GCA_903798275.1 Fraxinus angustifolia subsp. syriaca
AATAAATCAAATATATATTAAAAATGAAAATGTAATGAATGTGTCAAATATAGTTAAACAAATTAAATACATATTGAAAAAAAGTAAGTTAATGAATATGTCAAATATGCATTCATCATAACTAAATAGTTGACAAAATAATTAACGATAATATTTTTCAAATGATTAACAAATTAAATATATATTTGAAAACGAAAAAAGAGATATTATTGAAATAATTAAATACCTGTTAAAAAGTGAAAATGAATGTATTATTGAAATAATTGAATCATAGTAAGGATATAATGGTTCAAAATATGATTCCCACTTGATGTGATAATTAATATATTATAGATTATAAATAGTGATAACTATTACTTTAATTAAAACATGAACTAAAATTACTCTAATTTAATTAAACCCTTCACTATTCCCTTATCTTTCTTGCAAACACCAACCTGCCACCATTTTTTTCATCGCGAAAAGTGTTTCAATGGTCTCTCTCATGTTACCTTATAAGTAACATGGTAACATATGTCAGTAAACAAATCATATTATACAAAAACTCAAACAATATTGGATGAAAAACTCGTCTACTTTACCAAGACATTGCAAGTCTCACAGAACACAAACTAAGATTATTGTACCCTTATGTATCAAAGTAGAAGCCTGAAAAATTCAACTCTCAAATAGACAAGTTGAAGTTACTTCTATGGACCATGAAAACTCAAACTTCCATCAAAATCATCACTCTTCTCACTACAAAATCAT
This sequence comes from Fraxinus angustifolia subsp. syriaca, assembly GCA_903798275.1. Taxonomy (NCBI): domain Eukaryota; kingdom Viridiplantae; phylum Streptophyta; class Magnoliopsida; order Lamiales; family Oleaceae; genus Fraxinus; species Fraxinus angustifolia. The sequence goes on from CAIGRE010064625.1 coordinate 751, forward strand.
TCAAATCTTCAATCCCACTAAGAAATTATACAATCGTCCAATCAGAGGTTGAAGATGAAGAGAAGACGAAGAAGAAAACCTAAAGAAAGTTCTAAAAAATGGCCAAGAAAAATCAATTTGAAAAAAATGAATTAGGTTACCAGCACAAGTGCTATTTATACATCCAATGACCATCGTTGATCTTAGATAAAGATCAATGGTCCACAGTAACTAGAAACTTATCATTTTTAGTGGCAAATACTTACAATTAAAGTCATACTTCTCAAACGCGATTTTGTCCATTTAAAATGGGTCTTGAGTTTTGGGCCTCAACAATTGAATTTAGGGCAACTTACAAAAATACCCTNAAAAAAAAAAAAAAAGTGACACTGAAGAAGTGACCCACTGTCACTTTTTAAAGTTCGGTGTATACAATGTCACTTTTATTAAAAAAGAAATGATTTTTGTCACTCAAAAAATGATAGAAATTTCAAAGAAATGACAAAAAAAGTAGCAAACATTAAAAAGTGATAAAAATTTAATGAAAAAAGACAAACACTTAAAAAGTGACTAATTCAAAAAAGTGACGAATACGTTAAAAAGTGACAAGATGGCAATTTTCATGTTGGTGTGACACAATTGAGTTATTATTTGCTCGTTTGAGGCATGACATAATACATTGTCGCTTTTTTAAAGTCCAAGTTAAACATCTCCGTAGCACTTCCAAAACATCTCACTTTCTTCATGAATATCAACAGATTTATCAGTGAAAATAAATATAAAAAAGTGACATAAACTTAAAAAAGGCCGTAGCATACATTTGTGTGAGAAACAAAAGATTTTTGAGGTTATTTTTTTTTTTTTTTGATTTTTTCAAATATAATATAATTGGTGTCCGCTACCTTTGTAGGCAACTATTTTTAAATTTTTTTAATTTTAATTTTAATTTTTTTTAAAGGCAGACTCGCTCGGGCTCGAGCTGACGCCCCCAAAATGGGGCTCGGCCGGAGCCTCGGCTCGATCTAACTGAGCTCGAGCTGAGGCCGGCTCGAACTTTTTCCAAGCCAAGCCTGAACCGTCAGAGCCGTCAAACTTTTTTGTCATCCCTATTTTGGATTGCTATTAGAGTATACATTAGGAGATACGTAAAAGTACCATAACTCTTTTAACATGTTTTTCAACCATAAATCTTTTATAACTTCAGTAACAACAACGTCCTCAAGTTCTCTAGTTGATAAGGCAACCGCGTGCTCTAATTGTGACTTGCAACTTGTTTGATTTACAAGAAATAATTTATTTCCATTGCTATTTTAAATTTAGTCAATTTTTTTGGTTATTTGAAAATCACTTTTTCCTCATGAAAAAAAAAAAAAAAAATTCACATTTTTCCACGACTTTTCCTCACTTTTTAATTATACATTCACCCAACAAATATATTTTTCGAATAACCACTTCTTAAAAAATCTTTATAAGACAAGCACTGAATATTTTCAAATTTATGTATTATAAAAAGTGGAATTTTCATGCACCTTTTATTTTCTCTCATCCCCTCATTCTCGCGGCAGCCCACTTACCTCAATATTGTGTAGTTCACATAAGTGAACTTAAGATATCACTTTGTTGACCTCATAAATGTATATAACAAAATATAGTCTATGCATTTGTTGGCATGTCTAAAAGCTCTAAATTCTTATATTTTGTTCTCTTAGGGCGGTGCGTTTGAGTCACATTATTTTAGAAGAATGTATTCTGAAATAATAGATTGATAGAGAATGTGTGGTTGAAAAAGAATAAAAAATTATTGATTTTGATGGAAAATATTATTTTATCAAAAAACGTGTGGTTGAAAATGAGTAGAAAAATGAAAATGAAAATTTTAATGTATACCAAACAGGGACTTAATTCTTATTCTGTGTATTCAGCAAAAGGTTAAACAATATAATTGATAAATTTTTCATTATTTTCTTATTTAGTATTATCCACAAATGCATCTACTTTGTTAAACAAATTAGTAGTATTGCATTTGCTTTATCGACAAATGGGCAACAACCCTAGTTTTGCATATTTTGATTACAAAAGATTAGGGTTAATTTTAATTCTTGTCCATTGTAGAAATTGGGTCGCTAAAATTCAGTTTGTGTCTTCTGGATCCCTGTACTTCTATTTTGTGTCAATTTGGTTGTTACATTTTAATTTTGTCTAAATTTATACCACTTTGTTCAATTACTTCGTATTGTTTAATGTTAGACATTGACGTGATCATTAAATACTAATTGTAATCCGACATAACCATTAGAATATGAACTGAAAGATGGAATACAACGTAAGAACTTATTATTTGAGTTATTTTTTAAAACCATTTTTATAATTAGGGAGTGTTCAGTAGAGATTAAAATTCAATTATAATTGAAAATATAGTCGTTATTGAGTCTCACTCCTCTAATAAAAGTTAACAATAACGGCTAATTTTTCAATTTTAATCCGATTTTAATTTCTACCAAACACACTCTTAATAATAAACTTTGCTAAATCACTATTAAAAGAAAGGATTTTGCAAGAGTGACAGGCCGAAGGTGCATGTGCAAATGCCCAGCCAATAGGGGCGCCACATGCACCCCCCGTTTGTTCAGGACCTACGTGACCTTGGCCGTTTGGCAAAACCCTAAAAGAAATGATTGTTTGATATAGATTTTTTGGAATAAATTTTGTGAAAAATAATTTTTTTGAAGAATAAATGGTTAAAAAATAGGAAAAAGTTATGAGTTCATTTGCAAAAGTTTTTTATTGAGAGAATTTGTGATTGGAAATGATTTTTATGTACGAAACAAACAGGAGGAAAACTTGTATTTTTGCTCTCGGTTGTTCAACTAAAAAATGATTAAAATTTAAGGTAAAATTAACTATTAAATTTATTTATATTTTATAGAATTCATAACTTTTTTAACTATATATTCCATTGATTTTTATTAAAATATTTTATAAAATATGATTTTTATTTATATCAAAACAAAGCTTTCTTAGATGATGACGTACAACTGAAGTGGGGAAAAATATTTTCACCATAACATGACATACAATTTTATCATTAATTTTAACAACACTTGTTCAAATCAATAACTTCCGATTTTGAGATCTAACAGTGTATTTAATTGTCAATATTTTTCTTGAAAAATATGTTTTTCCCTCCTAATTTCTTACTTTTGTAAAGTTTGATTGTCAGGAAAAATATTTTCTTACTTTTTGTCACGTGATCATATTTTTCATGAAATAAAGGGATTTTTTTTTCCTTAGGAAAATGTGGTTTTTGTTTTTCAGGTAATTTTTTCTTTCTTTTTCTCTCATCTATTCACAAATAAAAATTGAACCTTTATAATATTTTGTACATTAAAAACTAAAAAAATCAAACACATTTAATTAATAATTTTCATAAAAATAATTTTTATATAATTAAATTATCTAAATTCTATACTCACTGTCAAACATACGTCAAACCGGTTGTTAAAATGAATGCCCCGTCGCAAAAGCTCCAAACGAAAAGAACAACCCATTCTTCGAATGTGTTGAATCTACTATCGAGAACAGTACTTTGACTTCCGAGCGATCCAATTCCTCAACCTCGTCTTTGATCTGGTAAATATCTCTCTCCCTCTCTCCCTCTCTCTCTCGTGTATTTGTGTATATGCCATGTAATGTAACAATTAATTAGGCAAGTACTGATTTTTGCTGAAGTTTTTTATTTAGGGATTTAATCTTGCATAGTTGCATTTTCCATTTTTATTTTCGAATATACTGTATTAGATTCAGTGATTTGACTGCATTCCTAAAAGTGGAGATGAATTTGGTTTCTGTCCGTGCTGGAATTTTGTAGTTACTTAGCAGAACTTCGTTCAAGTAAAAAAAGTATCTGAAATGTGATTATGTGTTATTATTTGTGATTAATTGGCATATCTGTATCAGTTCTTGGTGCTCTAGCCCTAGGCTATATAGCATCATTATTAAGGAACAAAGGGGTTACTGTGGTGGCAGTTTACCTCTAAACTAAGCTGAGTAGTTTCTTGACGTCAAAATTTGTCATACTATCTAAACAGGCAAGGTATTCTAATTATGGTTTGTGATCTTGCCTAGGACTTGCAAAACAAATCTGTTTGAAGGAGTGGGGTGATCTGACACTCAAATTAGTTGAATGTTTACCTAGGAGAGAGGAGAATAAACATTATTGTGTAAAAGCAGTGTATTACAATGATATGAGGTGGCATGATTTTACCTTCCCCTAGGGAGTTTACATTCTTGGACGCATTAAGCAGAGTGTAATAAACCTCATTCATGTCCTATTTTAATTGGGATACTTTTTATCCACTTGGCTTAAAAGCCTTTGACATGCTTTGTTAGAATCCTTGCAATGGGCTTCTGGCTTCTAGGTGGATATTGTAAATGATTTTTATTCTTAATTAGGCTAGGATTTTATAATCAACATATATCCCCTGATTCCTCACTTATGTAGTTCTCCCAGCTCTTTTCACGATTGAGAGATTTTTTTATGCCTAATAGCACTTCCCCTCATGTTCATGTAAAGAGATCGAAAACAATAATTATCCATTTTGGCCCTTTCTTCCTAGATAAAAAGATATGGGGAGCTAGATCATTAGCAAAAGATCAATTCAAAGCTTCTTTTCTCACTCTTTTTAGATTTCACTAGGTAATAGTACGACAGTGGTGCCTGGCAACAGAGAGGTGAAAACTTCTTAAAATTTACACCCTAGTTCATGTAAGACTGTTTCATGAATTAGTTGACTTTAGGCTGCATCATAGCTTGAACATGTTGGAATTTTTGGCCTTGAGTATATCGAAGTATAGTAGCTCCTTTGTCGTATTTCACTTTTCTGCCAACGATATTGGCCTCTTCTTCACAAGATTGACGCACAATTGCTAAAGAAGCATATTTTGCATTCTGGCCATTCTTTTCTGTTGATGGCGTAGTATTTTTTGCCATCTTTTCTCTGTCACATCCAGAGCATAGACCTCTTCGAATTTTTCTTTGCATTTCAGATTTGTCTCCCATAATTTCTGTCTTGGAAGTATAAATGTATCATAGAATTCCTTCGCCATAATGACCCAGTGGACTATACAACAAAATACATTTTCTGCACCAAAATACATATTGTCATCTAGCTTATGATTTTCCATTATCAAATCCATTGGTTTAGTAATTATTGAGAAATAATCAGGATTTTTAACTTTACTGGATCAACTGGTTCATTGAAAGGATACCCTTATGACCATCAATGCTCTCAAATTGTCAGAGTTACCTGTCATGTTCTAATTTCACTGAAATAGAATTCCGTTTCCGCATTCATTATACAAGTTCACCATCGTGTTTTCACACGATTTCTCATGATTCACTCTGCATTCCTTTTGGATATGAATTGAACATGGTTCTTGTTTTCACCATGTTATCAACAGTTTTTGTGGATCAACGACACCTTACCACAGACAAACTGAGATGGTGAAAAAGAACCTTGATAATAGCATTTCATTCTTCTTGTTGTTTGCTATCTTAGAATGTCGTTCTCCACTTACTATTATGGTCATTTGTTGACTTTAAATTCTCCAGCTGCCAAAATACTGAACTGCCTTATTATGTTTCATGATCTCACTCTGGCAGTGGACCTGCAAAATGAATTACATCTGAAGGGGCATTGGGGCGTTATTGAGCAAGGGTCCTTCAATGATCAAATAGTGGGTTTAGATGGGAAAAGAATAAGCACTTTTGTGCATGAGCTGCTGTTCTTTTACCTTTTAAAATTATTGTGTATGATACTAGAAAATGCAATGATTATGGGACAAGATTATTTTACGAGCCCTTAGGGGTTAACAAATACACGAACATTAGAATGAGTTGACACGATTTTGATATCCTTACCCTGTTATAACTGAGAGTCTTTTCTCCACTGCTCTTGAGAGTCTTGAATATGTTTTATCAGAAACCTTGCACGGATGGATTTTTGAACTGTCTAATGGATGATTTTCTGTTTTAAATAGTCTAATATTACCTCAACAAGTAGCTTCTTTTCCCCAAATAATCAAGTAATATTAAACCTTCATTATTTAATACATGTACAATATGTAATGAAATTTGGCCTAGTTAAACACAAATCAAACCGCAATGAACAAAAATTGTACAAATGATCTAACTTTACTATTTACCTCCAATACCAGAAACATGAAATTCCATGAATAGAAGATTATGAATTTTCAAAATTTCCATAATAATTACTAGGAAGAAACTGGAAGCCGTTCTGGTTGCTCACCGACATGTAACCTGTAGGAAATGGCTGGAGAAACTAAGAATGATGCTGCTGAGTCTGCGACTTCTACAAATACCGAAATTAAGCCAACAAAGAAAAAAAAAGGAGTATTGTCAAGAATATGGAATGCACTATTTAGATTACGTGGAGATGATTTTGAGAAGAGACTGCAGTATATAACCAAGGAAGAGGCTTCTGTCCTTGCCAGAATTAAAAGGCGTTCTCATAGTTCGAGGATGATGGCTAGGAACCTCGTTATACTCACTGTAGTTTTAGAGGTAAAACAGCCCATTCTTTATTCTGTTATACTACTGGGAAAATATATGATATTGGTATGTTTGGTGTTATTGCTGAAGCCAAACGCAACCATATTTTTGCAAGATATTTTGAACTGTTATTGCATAATCATGTAGCTCTATGAAAGTAAAAATTGTATAATTGTATTTTAGATACTGGAAAATATTTTGATGGTTGTATATTTGGTTCCAAGTTGACAGCATCGAGCTAGTCATGCATTTCCTTTTTCCCTTCCTCTGTTTCATCTTCCCCCTTAGAATCAATCAGAATTTATTTTGCCTATTCATATGTTTCCATGCAAGGTTTGCATAAACCTTGTCACCTCATTTATTTGTAGAAGCCAGCTGCCTCACTCAATTTCCTCCTTTCCCTTCCCAATAAAGAAAAGAGTTTCTTTGGATGTCTATGTTGATATGGTGAGATGGTGTACACTTTCTTCAACAATTTCTATTTTCTAGGGGAACTGCTTTTTCCTTTGAGGTTATGGACTAACTAACTCTCGTGTATCTGCTGAGATTCTCATTTTGGTATTACCTTAGAGTTATTCCTTCGTCCTACTTATTTTTCCCTGTATAGGTGTTGGCCTGGTAAATAAATATCTCCTAAATTTTTTTTTTGCTACTAGATGTTAAGCAGTGTATGTCGACAAGAACATGCATAATGTTTGAAAATTTATTAATTCTTCTTCTTCTTCTTCTAAAAAAAAAAGAGAGAGAGAGAGAGAGATTGCATCATAGGTACGTTACTGAATGCAAATGAGCTACAGTAAACTAGATCCAAATTCATGTATATGGGGATTTAAGAAACACATGTAGAACTTAAATTAAGGATGGTACGCATTGTGATGCACCATTGCTACTCGGGCAAACTATTTTTCGGTGACATTTACCCCCCCTGTGTGTAAGATTTATTATCTTGTGTCAGTAAATGATTTATTCATTTATATATAGGCACTAGGTGTGCTCTCCAATCACCACAGACTAGATGTCTTGGTCTCCAGGCTATTGGCTTCATCATTTGAAAAACCTATGATTCTGTATAATGAATTTTTGACCAATTAGCTTGTTAGGATCTGCATAAAATTATGTACCATTGTTTGATGCGACAACTTAGAAAGAGGGTCCACTGACGTGTCAAAATCACTTTTCTAGAAGCGTGTGATTCAACATCCATTTGCAAATATGTGCTGATTCAAAACTTATTGTGTGTCTGCATAGCTTTTAAGTACTTAATAGCTTGTTAAACATCATTTTTAACCTCACATTCTTTAGGATCTACAAATTTTGGGACTCACTGCTTATAAGCACTTAAAAGCTTAGTCAAGCAAGCACTTAAAGGTTTGGGAGATCAGATCTTTCTTGTAAATCGGATAAAAGGAGAGCTTATGATAACGTCATCTTCTACTTTATTTTCATTTTAAGAGAGAAGGTTTCTACTTCAGGTAGCCAACTCACAGAGTAAGTTTGTGGATGAGAGAGAGTTACTATTCAAAAATTGAAGCTATTAAATAACTTCTATAGCACAGACAACATAAATTCTTATTTAGAATGATGTCTCATGTTTAAAATATAGGATAGTGTGATGTTTAAGTTCCAAGGGACATTTTGTTTTCTGAACAATATGTCATACCATTTTATCGACACGTGAACTTTTTTTTTTTGTTCTCTTCATAATAACAAAATGCAAAGAAAATAGTAGAATCTTGAAAGATTTGGAACTACAAACTCGAGCAAGTTAACATGAATGTTAAATATTGCTCTAAGAAATTGTAATATCCTAATGGTCAAATCATCTCATCACTTTTGAAGTGGAGGAAGTACATAACATAGAAAACTGCAGCTTAATTGAAGCTATTAATATAAAGCTGGACATCGACAATGACAATAACAACAATATGATAGGATGCTTACAACACTCAACACAAACCCTTGTCTCTCATTTTATCTAAATCGTGTCCCAGGATCTAACCTTCTCATATCCTCTTGCTATCATTCAGTATTCCTTTATCAGGCGTGTCATATGTTACCTCGGATCCATATAGCCATGCTATCTATGTGACATAATCACAACCAATTGACTGAATGAGAGATCGAACAGATAGAATGCCAAACCTGTGGCGACTACTTTCTTCTATGCATCAAATAACAATTTAGCCTCGCAGTTGCTGAGATTCTTCTAGTGACAACTAATGCTTCATCTTCTCTTTTTTCACCATATTCAGTACCAAGCATACCAAAAAAAAAAGGTTGAAGGGGGTCTCCTGTCAGTAGTTGTTGGAAGAATCCATTGTTATGTTTCCCACACCCTAGACGTGATGCAGGGGACCCCCTTCCACCTTTATTTGTATGCTTGGTACTCAATATGGTGAAAAAGACAAGATGAAGCATCAGGTGTCATTGGAAGAATCTCAGCAGCTGTGAGGCATTATTTGGCCAAATATAAGTGCAAGGAGCTCTGAAACAATGTCTTGGTGAATGGAGGTTGAGTTGGCTACCCGAGCAAGGGCATGCCTGTTGGCAGAAGAGACACTCTTAACTATGCATTACTTGTCGAAATGAAGAGAAGGATATGGATGAAATGAAAGAGTAATGGTAATATTGACAAATTTAGTAGATTATTTAAACTTTGTCATGGACACTTTATACTGGTCCTGGGTCCGTTAGTGTTCTTTTCTTTGGACTTCATTCTGATAGTGAGGAAAAGGCCTATCTTGAGTATTCAGACTTCAGCAATTGAATCCTGGTCTCATCATGATGAGGCCAGGAATTGTATGAAATTAGAATCATCATTTTTCTATCTTGAAAATAACTTTTCCAAGAACAGCAAAATTGTTTGGAATCTTATTCCAGGTTG
>CAIGRE010064654.1:0-12339 GCA_903798275.1 Fraxinus angustifolia subsp. syriaca
ATCAAACGGACCCTTAGTATTTTTTTCCAATTCAAATGTTTATTATACCCCTAACGAATCTCAATTTGAGACTCAAAATTTGGAGCATAACTTTTTCGATTGGAACTTGATATGTGATAATACTTTAGTTATATTTCATTCTGGCTTCTTTTCTCGTCCAATTAACATAAATTAATATCACTGTAACTAACAAGATTCACCATTAAATTTCATCGCAAATTTGTAAAAATTTCACGTTGTTTTGGAAAAAGAAGTAAATTTTCTTAGTCAATGCTTTCATTGACAAATTTTTCTTGTTGAAAGCATTGTTGACACTCTTTTATTGGAAGAGAAGTTGATACTCTGGAGGAAGATGTATGCCTTCTCTTCTCTTTTCTTCTCTCTCATAAAAATTGAACTCCACGAACTTATTATTTTACATAAACTGCCACATCACCAATGTTCTATCATCATAATGATAACTATCATTATTCATAAAATAATGTTTAATTAATCAACCAATCTTAGTCATTGCATCAAATCGATCATTTTTCTTTGGAATATTTTCCTAAGCAGTGTTCATTAAGTCAATAACTACTTATATAATGTAATATGATACATTTGTTTGTTGAACCACCCTGCATCATCAAGGGGAAAAAATAAGGTATTCGAACTTCTTCATGGCAATTTAAAATATAAATGAAGATGTATATATAAAAGATAAAGTTGACGAGGTCAATCACTATCAAGAGAGCCCACGAATTAAAGTTAGCGACCACCATTGCAGTTTGGAGGGGTGCCCGCCAAAGATCGACCAAGTAGTCCATCCTAATTCCTAAGTCAACAAAAACTTCTATTAGAATCTAGAGGTAGTATAGCTTTGATTGACTTACGAGTATGAACAAATTATAAGCGTATAAATTCTTACTGTTGTATGCTAATGAAATCGATGAAGAAAGAGCATTCAAGCTACAATGATCGAAGAATAGTCCGGTGAAGGTACTTCAGGCATAAGGCTTCCTCTTTCCAGTGGAGACGGTGGAAGTGATGCTAACTCTTCGAGTAAATAAATGTGTTAATGCGCCTTTACTAACATTATAATCTAAAACAGGGACACTCTTTCGTCGCCCTGTTAATGAGTTCCCCACATTGTGGCCGGCCATATGTGTGATGGTTACTAAGGATCCAGCTCTCGATTTTGATAACCATAACAATCATCTCATTCACCAAATTTGAGAAAACACTCGTGCGAGAGCTGTTTCTTACTAAAGCGACAAAGCATTTTTCTCTATTAATTTGGAGTCGACTGGTACATTAATCTTTTCCAACTATGTAAATTTAAAGCAATAATAACAGGTTGAAACATAAACAAACCTTTTAATATTTATTACAATAATAGTTTCCAATACAAGAAATAAAAGCACAGATACACTCCAAACATACAATACAAAAGTTCACAAGTGGGAACAAACAAATTCAAGATGAATCTTTTGGGGGTCCCCCTCAGTGAAGAACCTCACAAAGACAAGATTTGCAAGGGGGAAAAGGCATACAATCAAGAAACAAATGGGAATGAGACTGGAGGGTGGGACCTAATCACCAAATGCGCATGCCCTTAATCCATGGTGTGATCATCAATCCCAGGAAAAAGGAGTCCTCAGTTACAGCAAACCACACCATTCAAACCTGTCATATTTGCTTTAACAATCCCCAAAAGGCTCAAAAATAATCATTAAAAGTCAACTGTAGAGCTCCATTTTTCTTCACTACTTGAGAGTAATGAGAATAAAGAACAAAATTCATTCCATTAAGCTCCTTATTTAGAGTGAAAAGCATTGTAAAGGTTTCACTAAAGGAAAAGCTACCTTAAATACTTTCAAATCCATCAATAATTTTATTCAACACACCGGTTTTCTCAATACCCTTTGGTTGAAAGTTGTCCGATCAACCAACAGCACCATTCGAAACTTGAGGGTAGCTAACTCCCACGGCCTCGGCCTCACGTTTCAAGGATTTCAAGTAATCGATAGCTTTATCAATTATCAACAGCGGATCCTTACTCTTTGAGGCGGGAATAATACTCTTGAGGATCTTCAGTGTCTCGTGGATTTTAACTTTCTCGAATCTTTTCGTGGAATTGAAATAATCATAGGAGTTTATCTTGTGGGCAACACTCGACTCCGCGTCATCTTTGTAGTTGCATGAAGTAGTCAATTTCATGGGGCTTCCATCGACCAATAGAGATGATATCTCGTACCTATCATCAAGAAATCTTTTCCTTTTAGTCGAGCCATCAGAACTTGCAACTTCTTCAATAAGTTCTTCAAATTGTATGTCCTTGTCATAAGCATCCTCAATGCCAAATGAAGTATGCACCCTGCTAGTTACTTCATCAGTATCATCATCACTATCAGAATAAAGTAAAGCGTCAATTTCTTTAGTGTCTTCATGCATCTCACTTCCTCCATTTGTTAAATGATTTTCCTTCCATTTCTCTTGAACAACGGGCTTCACCAAGGATTGTTTCTCTACTTGAAGTGCTAGTTTCACATTACACGAGGCATGAACACCTGGAGGAGTCTTAGAAGAAACAATCTGATTTTGAGGAGGGAGAAAAGGGTTAAAGAACACTCTCCTGTGATTTCCGGACTGATCGACGACAAGGAGCCTTTTCCGACAAGTGTGCAAAGCATCAATTCTGCTAGCACTAACCTCGGGCCCATGGGGTACAGCACATTGAGAATCTTTTAAATATGGATGTAAGGACAGAGCTGAACTCTCCCAAAGAGGAGGCAGCCCATTATAGAATTCATCAACTCTATTTAGTTGTACAGAGTTCAAATCAGGCAAATCAGAAACTGAACATGGTGGAAAAGCCACGTCAACAGAAAATGTGGAAGAACGCGGCAAACTATAGTTTTGCCCCAGCTGCATTAGTGCCATGCCGTCCGAAGTTGGCATATGTGAATTCCATGCGGAGAACTGTTGACGAATCTGTAATTCTTTGGATGTAACCATCCAGCCAAAACAACCTGTTGTACATAATTAGGATTGGAATTAATGAGGAAACTATTGCAATGAATCAAGAAAATTTTGTGCATATCAAATTATTATACCAGGATAATGCTCGTATTTAACCAGCCAATTAATTACTTTCAGGAACGCTTAAAAAAAGAGGGAAAGGATGCTGTATTGCTAGCTTGGTGTGATGATGGAAACTCGGGATCAATCTACGTAACAGGTTTTAACAACTGGCGAAAATATTCGGCCTGGGAGCAGAAGAACGCGGAAAGATTAGCAGCCTTTCAGTAAAGATTATTACAGATACATGAAACCAGTATATGAAAAAACAGTTAATTGATTAAAATATTCAAATTTATGTGAAGTAATATGCAAAATTACAACCAACGCTACAAACTAACCTGGCAAATCTGCAAAGGTTGAAAGCATGCTATAACTCTAACTATAATGGTTGTTCTCCCAGCAATCCCGTTTTCATGTTTTAAGGCCTTAAATCTTGTCTGACTAGCTCCTCGGCACACCATAACTTCTTTTGAACCTTGAACTAACTTCAAATTCTATGCAAATGCAAATGAGAGAAGCACCACAAAAGATAAAGACAAGGGAATCAAGGTTAAGAAACAGAGGTGAAGATATAGATGGGATCTTATCAATTTGAACAAAATCAAAGCTACAAAAGCTGTGAACTCGATGCAGAAAAGAAGACGAAAAAAGTTTGAACTATTTGAATTTGCACGCTTCAATCTCAAGACTAAACTTAAAGAATATAGATAAAACAAACAAAGAAAGGAAGGTGATTGGATCCCATAATGACAGAAATAATGTTTAGGTTCAAAGCAGAAATAACAACTTATAGACTCAGCCACGGCATATCGGTCAATCCTATATCCAATTTGTAATTACCACAGATGCATACCCCAAGGCACCTGAAATGAAGGAAAAGATCAACTTTATTAGATTCAAAATATAATAGTTGAACAATGAAAATATATAATCAAATACTCCAGTACAGAAAAAATAAAATTTGCAATGGTCCCTAATTCAATATAAAAGACCTAGATTATCTCACTCTTCTCCGGATTAAAAACAAAAACAAAATACTCTTAATAATTACTAAAAATAGCAAGTGGATGGGTGTCCAATATTTTTATAAATATCCACAAACAAGAATAATTTTGTATTTTGCAATAAAACTACTGGGAAAGGGGAAAATGCGTTTAAAAAAGTACAATGAACCCATAAAGTATACTTAAAAATTATGATCAGGCAACTAAAATTTATCATAACTTCATTATCAATTAAACGACACAGCAGATTATCAAAGAAGTAAACTAAAATTTGACAAATATTTTGAGCATGTAAACAAGTGATTCATTGGGTTGCTTCAATTTGTCAAAATCATCAAGATTTACTTCAAGATCTAAAAGGGCTTTCTATAGCAAATCCAAGAAAAGAAAGAAAATCAACCCACTAAGAAACTAAAGCATTATCAAGAAATGAATAGAAACATTACAGAATTTTTTTTTACTAAAACAGGCTGGGAAAAGAAGGAAATTTGTTTAAGAACTTACAGATCTTTGATCTAAAAGTAAAATCTAGGAATATCCGAAGAGTTTTATGGATCTGAGTGTTCTGACCAGTGAGGGAGGAAGCAGAGACGATGAACAGCTGTTTGGATAACAGATGGAAGTACGTAGCAGTTCTTGATTTGCTAGACCTAGGATTATATAAGAATCTAATTACAATGTTACCCTTCCTTCGGTATATATTTAAGAATAATGTGATTTATCATTATAATGATGAAATATCAAATAATTTATATAGAATAATTAGATTAAGCAGTTCAATTTTACTGAGATAAAAAGGGAGAAAAGAGAGAAATATGATGAATAATAGGTTGTCACAATCGATATTCCATTATTATGATAATAAACAACATTACTCATACTTTAAGGATTAAACTACTTGTACACACAAATTGTACAACTTGATAGATACCTTCTTATATGTCAAAAATCTGACAGTTGATTAAAAAATGTGTTAACAAATCAAAATCTGTCAACTCATATGATATAAGTCAATGTGTCAATTTTGATGTACATGTAGTATTGTCCATATTTTAAAGATGACATTTTTTTCGGGTTATGTCATTCGTACATCAATTATATTCACTCGTATTGTAACTTGATGTGTTGTCAAAAAATAAATGGTTGAAAAAATAGTTTTTTTTTTTTTAAATTGCGAATAAAATAAGGGCTATGCTATGTATACATAAGTGTGTGTATCGTGGGCGTCACCACACTCATATTAAAGGGTTGACAACCTTTTTTACAAAAAAAGTCACATGGCGCCCCTTTATTGGGGAGCGCTTGCGGCGAGGCCCCCCGCCATAGGCACCCCCCAGTAGAGGGGCGCCACGTGACTTTTTGTCAAAAGGGTTGTCAACTTTTTAAGTACAAATAGATTTATTGAACCATGATATACACCCCTGCATTTTTGTCCCTATTACTACTCCATAAAGAAGTTGATGTTCAATGTTTTAAATTTTAGCGTGTATGACTTTTATTTTTTAAACTTCATTTTCAACTATACATTCTTTCATAAAATAATATCAAACTTAACTTTAAAAAAAAAAATTATTTTTTAACTACATCTCTTCAAAAAATCACTATTTCAAAATACATTTTTTTCCTAAAACCTCATGTTAATGGAACCCAAACATGGCTTAATGTGGTTAGATTATAAATGGTTGATGCATTCTCAGGTTTAGGAAAATATATATATAAAAAAAAAAAAGGAACAAATTTTCTCGAAGTATCTTTTTCATTGGTAATTATAAAATAAAATAATTAATTTCTTTTATTGAAAGATAGAAAACATAAAAAATTTTAAAAATAAACTATACATTAGTAATACTATAAAAATACATAAAAAGATATTTGAATTTAACTGTCAATTACACGTAAAAATAAAAATAAATATAGAAAGAATAAAGTTTTGTTAATAATTCTAAGGACTTCGACAGCAATGGAAACACGCTTTTCAATTATCAGCCAGTGTGTAAAGCAAATTCATAAAATCTAGTTTTTTTCAGCCACACAAATATGGGGAAATTAGGTCCTCCACAGCCACCCACGCTGTCGTCTGCAGTCGCACAGACACGTCGGTCCCTCACCTACAACCTCGTAAACAACCTATCACCATACCAACACTAGTTCCTTCTCGACCCACTTGTTCCTTCTCACCGAACCGACAGTTGCTCATCTTTCTCAATTTCTAGTTTTTTTTTGTGATTTCACTTGAAATACTTGTTTGTAGCTTATTTTAGTTTTTGGTGGATTCTAAGTTGTAGAGTGCTAAGGAGTCTATACGAGTGGAAGGTTTGCGTCAATTCAAACAGGTAATGCTTCAAAGTATTCAACGACATAACTACGGATGGAGTTAATGATGAATGGATCTTTTGATATATATCCTTCGTCATCTCCCATCCAATCCTCTTGAACAAAACCTTAGAATACCTCTTAACCTGATACATTTTACCCATGTTCCCACAACGTCTACAACCATACTCCAATTGAGGTTATTTCATTTTGGTTTAAAAAATTTTAGAAAAGGATTTCAAATTTGTTGATCTCGAAAAATGGCTCCGACACATGGCCAACAGAATAAGTCTTCACGTATGCTCTTCCATGCGCACGATAGCACACCGTTTGTCACTCGTGACCCTTTCCGGTGGGGTGGAAGCGAATCAGTTCGTCGCGTCAAATTCAGTTGGTCCACCACGTGGCAGCGCGGAATCAGTTCGTCCAACACATGGCGGATGAGGTGGATGGACGAGGTGGAAGGTTTCTAAAGGCCCGTAACAATTGTCCCTCAAGTCCGTGTATAGATATTTATATAATGCAAGGAAATTATTGATGTGTCTATACCATGTTTTGGAGTGTTTGCGTTCTAGAATAGACGAATAGGTGTGTAGAAACGACATCCTAGCCGCAGGACGAAGTGATAGGTGTTGGCGACTCGGAGAAGAGGTGTTGTAGAAGGGAAGTCTCAGCTGAAGGACGAAGCGTTAAGTGTTGGCAACTTTGAGAAAAGTTGTCGCAGAAACGAAGTCTTGGTTGAAGGACGAAGCGTTCAGTGTTGGTAACTTGGAGAAAAGTTGTCATAGAAGTGAAATCCTAGTTGAAGGACTAAGCGTTGAGTGTTAGCAGCTTTGAGAAAAGTTGTGGCAGAGGCGACATACTGGCTGAAGGATGAAGTGATAAGTGTTGGCAACTTTGTGAAGAGTTGGTATAGAAGCGAAGTCCTGGCAGAAAGACGAAGCATTGAGTGTTGGCAACTTTGAGGAAAGTTGTGGCAAAGGCGACGTCCTGGCTGAAGGATGAAGCGTCTGCTGATGAGACACCTTGGGTTGTTTGCTAATGATTTGACAATTCTCACGTCTTCCCAAGTCAGTTTATTTGGGTATCACTTGCTTTTCAATACACGTCTCCCATGCAATAAATGGTAATTATAGCGACAACTGGTAGAGCTCAAGGCGACCCGTTTGGGTGGCGCGTGAATTACACCGCTTTATCGGGACCATTGGCTTACGTGACTTTTGGTTTCAACGATATGATGAACCGTAGATTTGGATGGCAAAGATGTGATCAACAATGATCTAAATGTTGGGGTGAACTTAGGATACCTATATAAGGCCCAAACTCTTCACTTTACAACTTTTACTTTGTGAAATCTCTCTGAAACTCCTTTCATTTTGATTTCCCTATTTTTTCGGCGAGCAAGACCTTGAAACTCCGGCGACTTCCTTTCTCTTGAACTATAATCTTTAGGTAAACTATTCCTTCTTTGTTTGCTTTATTTTGCTTCAAAATTTGACCAAATGGCTTCTGAGAGATCTGAAAACACTTCTACAAGTGGAGAGAGGCTAAGTGTTGAGAGTTCGGCCATTAGGGAACCAATATTCATCACTTCTAACGAAATAGGTAAGGCCATCAGGTTGGGTGAAAATATTTGGAGATTTACCCCTCCTGTAGACATTTCGATTAAATGAGGGGCTTCTAGCTGTCCCTTCAAAATCACCTCAGAAACCTTAGACAAGTGTAGACGGGTTTTTAGGATACCTGATAATATAGACTTGATAATACCCGACCCTAACGAGAGGGCATTTTATCCAAGGTCGGGTTGTGTGTCCATAAGTGAGAACTTGTTGAGGGCATGCCTTAGACTACCCTTTCACCAATTCTTTAGGTTAGTTTTGCGCTCCTATGGGCTGGCTCTGACCCAACTCCACCCAAACTTTTGGTCTCAGATGGTTGGGTCGTGGATGCTTTGGCGTTAGGCAAGCCTAGGCGTAGATATGTCTTTCAGTGTCTTCCACTTTTTTTACTTCCCTTAAGAGCGTAGCTGGGGCTGAGAAAAGTATGGAGTGGTATTATTTGACTCATTGGGGATCTCATTCCCCATTCGTGGTGGATATCCCCTCTTCGGTGAAGGAGTGGCGAAAGTCCTGGTTCTGGGTTGCTAAGAGATGGGACACCATGGAGAATGACCCCATGGCTCTTCTTACCATCACCACTTCTATTCCACATCTAATAAGTCATCTTACCTAGCTGATTCTACTCGGAATGATTTCTTATGGCTTAATATTTTTGTTATTTGTAGGTTCTTTAACGAGGCATGAGCTCTCCGAAGAGCAGTGGGACATCATTAGTCACATCTACCAATAACCCTTCAAAGTTCAAAGTACGAAGCTACAGTGAGTTGATTGACAAGAACACTAGCTTCACTCTACAAGGGCTAATGGCAACTCAAGGCGAGCTTTACTTTTTGGTTCGATTAGGATGTAACCAACTGCAAACTTATCTGAATACATTCTCTTCTCTTGTAAACAATTTTTAAAAAAAAAAAACCATTGAGGCCTGATTTCACCACAATCTGTCGAAGTGTGGCTGCGGTGAAGGAATTGAAAACCACCTCGACTACTTACAAGAAGCAGGCTGAACTCTTTAAGTAAAAACCAACATCCCCCAAAAGAGGACGAAGTAGAGGAAGGTGTCTTCCTTACAAAAAGGAAAAAATCTGGCCCATTAGGGGCTTTTTCTTCTGCGACCATGGTGGCCAGACCTCCGCCCCCCTCATCGCAGCCCCCCGAAGCTCCAAAGGCTTCAGTGCCCATCACTGCTATCCCAGTTGGAGAGCCAGCTCGGAAGAGGCTGAAGAAGTCTACCAACCCTCCACCTCGCAGCAAAGTAACTGATTTTTTAGGGAGCAAGGAGGATGACCTCCATGAGGCAGTATTGGAGATGCTGCCACCACAGACCACTTCTGCCATCCTAGTTTATAACAAGTATTAGATCGGAGATTGGTAAGATCACATGGCTTCATACGAGGTAGAGGACCTCCTAGCAGCCAACAACACCTGCGTAGCTCGAGCACTAAATGCTGGCATGGCGGCTGAAGACTTAGTCTGAGGCCTTTGCAAGATAAATGAGGAGTTGGAACGAAGGATTAAGGCCTCGGACAATTGGGAGAAAGAGGTGAGGAAGGCCAAGAAAGAGGTTGAGGTAAAAAGGAATGAGGTCGAGGTAAAGTCAGACTATGCTGATATACAAGTAAATCAACTGAAAAATGAACTTCACGAGTCGATTTTCCAAGTGGTTGCACTTACTAAGCTAATTGACCAGTCCAATAACACCAAAGGATTGCCTTAGAGACCTTGGAGGGGGCCAACAAGGAAAATGTCAAACTTAGGATGCTCTTCGAAGCTCAAAAAGAGGAGATTGAATCTCTTAAAGCCGAAGTGAAGACATTGGGTGAGGCAACGATTCAGAATTACATCTATAACTTCGACCAAATGAAGGAATATAATACTTTGCCAACTACTGGGCTTCATGGAGTGCCCAGTAGATGATGTCTCACCTGGACATCGCGTTTCTTGAGGAAGAGTTCAGCAATCCTACTGGAGGTTTGACTTGACCTCGAAGCTGAAAAGGAGGCCCCTCAAGAGGAGGTGGGAGCAGGGGCCATTGTAAATATAGATCTTTGGGTTAATAACTCAAATGGTCATTGAATTTTGCAAAAAGTTTTCACAAGGTCACTTGTTTCATGTATGATTTATCAATTGGGGGAAATTAAAATTGAATTTAGAATCGAAATTTGAATTGGATGTAGGGTTTAGGGTTTGGAATTGGGGTAATTGGAAATTTGGATTTGGAATTGGATTTATAAATGTTGACACTTTTCACTTCTACTTTACCATCAAAATATAATGACATTACATTCAAATATGTTAAACTATTGTGTATTTCTTTAGTATTTTGGATTGTATTGAATTATGTTTTCATATATATATAATTTTTACATTTTAGTGCAATTACACATATATTGAATAATTTTTAATATTATTTAATTAAATATTAATAAACGACATTTCTTTTACGATCGCTGATTGTCGACGATCAATGGTCAACGTCCGCTCGGGCTGAACTTTTGTGCTCGGTCTGCCACGTGCAATCTCTTAAGTCCTTATAGCATTATGAATGGAGATTCCCAAAGCTTACTAAAGGAATGTGGAAGTTCGCCAAATATTTTATGAATTTTAATGTTTCTGAGGTTTTGTTACTTTTAAGTTAGGCATTTACCAGGTTGAACAACACATTTCTTCTGCAGGAGGATATAGAACCTCATTTGAAGGACAGGGAAGATGAGGCTAATTTTGCTTGCTGTATGCAGCATTTGCCTGTAGGAATTATTTCCTATAGTGTTTTGCCACTCAAATGCTGGTTTGTGTCTTCTAATATGATGTAGAAACATAATATGTCTACTTGTAGCTGTGCTTTGAATCTGAGAATAAAGTGAGGAGATTGTTGTACAATGTCTCATTGCTGCTGAAACCAGGAGGTTTTTTTTTTTTTGGTATCACTCCCCGACTCAACAACAATATGGTATGACAATCGCCAGTGATTTTTATTTGTTTGCATGTTTGAAACTATTCTACCGTTATATCAAATGCCTGACATTAGGCTTCCCTTTATTGTAAGATCTTACTGGATTGTATTACTTCATTGTTGAATGTCAACCTTATGAACACGTATATGTAATTTTCAAGTTGTCTCTATTTTTTGTTAAATTTTCGACAAATGATTGGAAATAGATGAAGCGTGGAAAGTTGTGTTGTCTAGGGCCCCTGAAAGATGCCCTGAAGTACTAGCTAATTCAACCTGATTGTTTGTGTGCGCTAATTATAATCTGGAGCTTATTGAACATGTGGCAACCACTAAAATGCTGCTTCCTTTGAAGTGAGTTTGTCAATCGGTATGCTGTCATCTCTTTCCAGGTTTGAAAGGTTTTGCCTATATTATTCTTTACTTAGTGTTGCTTAAATTAAAGGAATGAAGGGAATTGGAAAAGGTCTAATCTGTAGTGTTTCCCATAAATGTTTTACTCCCTTAGTTTCTAAATATTTCAAGCTAAGTATATGAAGTAAACAAAAAATGAAGGTTTCCTGCTATAGGAGCCTGCCTTTGATGGATCATATCCGGTGAGCAGCATTTGGGTCCTCCAGCCAGCCCTCATCTTCTCTCTAAAACTCGACCAAAAACAGCAAAAGAAAATCTAAACAAAAAGGAAGAAATGTTTGTGAAGTTCATATTTTTTTTTTTTCCAACCGTGGATTATTGGTCCAGAAGGGGAGATGACTTAAACCTTGTTATGCTTATGCAATAGTTTTTAGAAGTTGTATGGCAACGTGGGTTCTTTCCTTCCGTTTCTTACTTATCATGTATTGGGTTTGCCTTTGGTGGTTTTCTTAAAGAGAAGAAAAGAAAAGATTTCTCTTTTTATTTCACATTTGAGATCCTTTATCATGCGATAGTAATTTCCTAGGTTATGCAGAGTATTAATATACTTGTAATCTATTGCAGATTTGCTCATGTTTGCTTGACAAAAATCAATTTAAGGTTTGAAGTCTTTTATGACTATTTAAACCAAATTACAGATTATTAAAACTTGAGTTGCTTATTTAATGCATTTTTTTCTTTATTTGTGATCTTAAATCAAGCATTTGTTTTCATTTGTTAATATTATATTTGCAAACAAACAAGCTATTTTTAATCCTATTTAGGCTATTTTCAAATTAAAACATACTTTTTTAAAGGAATAAATTAGATTTCATAATGAACAATTCGGGGAATTGGTTCACAGACACGTTACATGTGCTATGTTGGCGGCACCTGTATGGTGCCTTTTTTGTGTTTTGGACTAAGGCTGAATGAAAATTACCAGGTGAAAGTCTATAAAAATTCCGTGAACCATTTTTTGTACACCTAGCATCACTCT
>CAIGRE010064748.1:0-11386 GCA_903798275.1 Fraxinus angustifolia subsp. syriaca
AAAATTCAAAGTTCGAGGACAAAATTGTAAATATTTAATAGTTGATTCGGGTCACAAGACGATATTTGAAGATTGTTAGGAATCAATTGAATACAATCAACAGTAAAAAATGAAATATGATCAAATTATTATCACAAATTAATTTCCAATTGCACAAGTTATATTCTAAATTTTTAGTCGAAACTTGAGACCCATTTTTGACACAATAAATGTTCAAATTAAACAAAAAATCTATTTCTAGCAAAGTTTTAGCACTTTGTGTTAGTTTTTCAACACATTTTGAATCACTTCAATCGAATATTGAAAGATTATGACCAAAATACTAATGGTTGTGTAGAGACAAAAACATGCACAAGCGAAGACAACTTTCTGTATTTGATTGAAACTCTTTTGAAAATCAATTTGAACGTGATTCTCAAATAATTTTTTGACTTCTACAAATATCTAATAGCAGAATACATTAGAGACACCTCTCATATACATCTCACATACTAAGATTCATCAATTAACATTATCAAGAAAGGTCAATCTATTGTTTGTTGGAATTGTTTAAAGAAACCAAAATTTTGGTTAAGTATAATTTTGAACAAGTCACTCAGTGTTAAATTTGAGAAAATATTCGAACTTGATCCGATGGTCAAATTACAAATATAAATGACCAACTTGTTCTACTCATTGATTAAATTATCGTAGTATATTTGAAATCTTGAAACCAATTTCGGATGAATGAGAAATTGTGGTCGCAAGTTGGAAAGAAAAATAGATGAAAAAATTAGTTGGAAAGTGACTATCTCTATCGCTCGTCTAGCACTCGTTCAAGAAAGTTGTTGCTTGAACGACAGCTTAGCGACGTGCGACAATTTTTATCACTCGAGCAAGAAGTCAGCGATAGGCTAGTGACAACAAGAGTTGTTTCTGTTCGTAAGGTTGCAAGGATTGACTCGCAACACTTCGTCCACAACCCCTCATACTCTACAAATAGGACCATTGGGACGTCCTTTTCTTCACACCAATGATATGAAATCATAGCATAACATTCTATTCTCTCTCTTAAACAAATTTTGTATATATATATTGCATAAAATTCTTATTTTTTCATTAAGGAGTACATAAACAAAATTCGTGGTTCGTTATTCTTATGTTGAAGTGCTACTCACACAAGAAGAAGTCGTTATAGTTTGGGAGTTGATTGTCATAAATCGTATGTACCGTTGTAGGGCAAATTCGACTTAAGGACAAAGTGTTCAACACTTGTCTCGACTTTGCATCCATTTGGCGTTATTCATTTGAAGTTTCATTGCCGTTACTCTGTCGAAATTCGAGCAGAAGTTTGATTAAGATTCTACGGGCGCTTGTTTGTCACTCTAAACACCATATCCATCCAATAATCTTAAGTCGAATTTTGGTTGTTGGAGTGACCATTTTGTTTCGGTTAAACTATTATTTGGTTTAACTTTTCTACTCTTCTTTTGATTTGGTTGATTTTCTATTTTGTGTAAAAAGAAATGAATTCGATTTTTAATACCAATTCTACTTCAAATGACAATTTGAATATGGGAACTTCGGAACGAATTGTTCATATCGGTACAATCCCTCCAATTGTTACTGCCCATCTAAACTATATTCCACATGGAGAGAAATTAGAGAAATTCGTTGGGACTGATTTCAAGAGATGGCAACATAAAATGTTATTCTATCTCACGAGCCTCAATTTGCAAGGTTCTTATATGAAGATGCTCTGTCATACAAGAAAGAAAAAACAATAGAGCATCACTAATTGCTTTGGATGCTTGGGAACATTCAGATTTCTTGTACAAGGATTATATTCTGAATGGCTTGGACAACTCGTTATATAACGCATTTCAAGTGGCTGCAATCATCGAGAAACTTCCACCCAGGTGAAAGGGCTTTAAGAACTTTATCAAACACAAGTACAAAGAGATGAACATTGAAGAATTTGTGGCCCGATTGAGAATTGAAGAAGACAATCGAAATTTGGACAAGCATGTTATGAATCACATACCACAAGCAAATGCTAATTTGGTGAAACCCAACAATAAAAGCAAGAAGATGAAGCATTTTGTTGAACATTTAAAGAAATATGCAAAAAGGTTCAAGGGTAATTGCTACAATGTGGAAAGACTAGACATCGCTCCGTCGATTATCGCAAACCAATGAAACAAGCCCAAGCGAATATTACCAAATCTAATGTCATATCAAATGGTTTATCTAATATGAATTTGTCGACCATTATTTCAGAATGCAACAATTTTGAAAATCCCATGGAATGATGGGTTGATACGGGTGCTACCCGTCACATATGTGCCGATAAAGGAATGTTTACTTTCTATACTCCAACCACAAGAGAGAAACTGCTCGTGGGGAATTCCTCAAGTTCAAAACTGGAAGGACAAAGCAAAATGATATTGAAGATGACATCGGGAATGGAACTTAGCCTCAAAAATGTTCTTCATATACCAGATATTCACAAGAACCTAGTTTCAAGTTCTTAATTAAGCAAGAACGACTTTAAACTAGTCTTTGTATCGGATAAGTTTGTACTTACCAAGAATAACATGTATGTAAGCAAATGCTATATAAAAGATTGACTATTCAAAATGAATGTCCTAATAGTTGTACAAATAATTCAAGCAATAAAATATCTTCTTTTACTTATATTGTTGAGTCATCTAATTTATGATATCATAGATTAGGACTAGGAATGACAATAAAACTTGCTCAACTCGATACCCGTGGGCCCCCCGACCCGAATGGGGCGGGGATTACCCGCTTAACCGGGTAAATGGGGACGGGGACGGGGACAAGGCGATGATCATTACCCTGAAACGGGTACGGGAAACAGTCCCCGTCCCGCTACCCGCCCCGTTTAAAATTAATTTCAAAATTAAGTTTTTTATCGAACAAAAATAATAAATTTATCATCATTTTTAAAGAGGACATAAGTTGCTTTTAACAAATTAGTAAAAAAAAGTAATAATATTTACTAACTAAAGACATAAAAAAATAAAAGTAAAAATTAAAATAAATAAATAAATAAATGGGCGATAAATGGGGCAAGTGACTTGCCCGGCCTCGTCTTGCTTTAATCGAGTGTGGGTATGGGGTGAAATACCCAACGGGACGGGGATGGAAATGACTGACCGTCCCATATTGCCATCCCTAAATTTAGGACATGTAAACTTTAATTCAATATGTAAGTTAATGAATTTAAGTTTACTTTCAAGTATGTATTTTAATAATGAAAAATGCAAGATATGTGTAGAGGCAAAATTGGACAAAACACCATATCATTCAGTTGAACGAACCAACACCTTTGGAATTAATTCACACAGATGTGTGTGACTTAAAGTTCGTACAAACAAAAGGTGGTAAAATGTATTTCATCACATTTGTACAAAATACTGTTATGTATACTTGTTGAAACTTGTTGAAAAGTAAAGATGAAGTTTTGGAAGTGTTCAAACACTATAAACTTGAAGTTGAAAACCAACTTGAAAAATGAATAAAAAATAATTCGTAGTGATACAGGTGGAGAGTATGTTGTATCGTTTAAGGAATTTTGTGCAGAATCTGGGATTATTCATCAAATTATTACATTATATTCACCTCAATCTAACGGGGGTTGTTGAAGCAAGAATCGAACATTTAAGGAAATGATGAATGTAATGTTGATTAATCCATGCTTACCCCATAACTTGTGAGGGGAAGCTATCATTTTGGCAAATCATATCCTTAATAAAATATCACCAAAGTAAGGTTGAATCACCTTATATATTGTAGAAAGGTCGAAAACCTTCCTACAAATATCTTAAACTGTGAGAGTGTTTGGCAAAGGTACAGATACCTAAACCAAAACAAATAAAGATTGAACCTAAGACTATTGATTGTGTCTTTATTGGATATGCAAACAACAGTAGAGCATATTGATTTTTGGTTCATAAGTTTGATATACTTGATGTACATGAAGGTACCATTATTGAATCAAGGAAAACTGTATTTTTCGAAAATATCGTTCCTTATAAAAAGAAAGAAGTAAGTTCATACAAGTGAACTTACGATAATGCAATTAGAAATTATCAAGAAGATAGTAATCATCAAGAAGATGAAGAACCAATGTACAATAAAAGACAAATGATTTATAAGACTTTTGGTCCAGATTTTCTAACATATACTAGAAAATAATCCTAGGACATTTAATGAAACAATGTCCGCTATTGAAGCTCATTTTTGGAAATAAATTGTTAATAATGAAATTGAATCTATCATGAACAATCATACTTGGGAATTGGTTGAACTTCTTCCGGGGAACAAAGCTTTAGGCTGCGAATGGATCTTCAAAAGGAAATTGAAATCGGATGGATCAATAGACAAGTATAAGGCTAAATTAGTAGCCAAATGGTATAAACATAATGAAGGACTAGATTTCTTCGATACCCATTCACCTGTTACAATGATCACGTTTATACGTGTGTTGATTGCTATTGATGCATTGCATAACCTTGAAATATATCAAATAGATGTTAAAACTATATTTCTGAATAGTGAATTAGAATAAGAAATTTATATAGAACAACCTGCAGGGTTTGTTGTTCCTAGAAATGAAAAGAAGGTGTGTAAGCTTGTGAAGTCATTATATGGATTAAAACAAGCATTGAAACAATGATATGAAAAATTTGAAAAAAATCATGTTGTCAAATGGTTTCAAAATCAATGAATGTGACAAATGTGTTTACATCAAAATCACATCTAACAGATACATGATCGTATGTCTATATGTTGATAATATGCTAATCATGGAGAATAATTCAAACATTATTACCTTGATCAAGAAAATGTTGAAAAAATATTTTGACATGAAAGATATGAGAATAATTGACGTGATATTAGGGATAAAAATATCTAAAACACTTGATGATTTGTCATCATCTCAATTACACTATATTAAAACTATACTTAAAAAGTTTAAGGCGTATGACGATAAACCAGTTAAAACATCAGTTGACTTAAGTTTACACTTAACCAATAATAGTGATGATCCTATATCTCAATTAGAATATTCACACATTATAGGCAGCTTGATGTATATCACCAACTGCATGCGTTCTGATACAGCATATGTAGTCAATAAGTTGATTAGATTTACAAGTAATCCAAGTTATGACCACTGAAAAGTATTAGATCAAGTTCTTAAATACCTAAAACACACGGTCAGTTATGGATTACACTACTTAAGATATCCTACAATGTTAGAAGGATATACCGATGCATATTAAATATCTGACACAAAGAACTCAAAGTTCACTAGTGATTATGTGTTTACAATTGCAGGTTGAGTTGTGTCTTGGAAATTGTATAAGCAAACTTGTATAGCTCGATCTACGATAGAATATGAGTTTATTGTTTTAGATACAATCAAAGAAGAAGCGAAATAGTTTCATAATTTTCTGAGGATATTCCATGTTGGGAAAAACCGATACCAGCGAGTAATATACATTGTAATAATCAATCGACTATTGCAAGGGAACAAAATAGTATGTATAATGGTAAATCTCGACATATTCGTCGGAGGCCTAATACCATTAAATAATTGATATCGAATGGTATAATCTTGATTCAATATGTTAAATAAAAAGAAAATATAGCGGATCCTTTGACGAAAAGATTAACGAGAAATCAAGTAAACCATCTTTCTAGGGGAATGGGCCTAAAACTTATCGAATATAATCAACATAGCGAAAACCCAACCTTGTAGATTGGAGATTCCAAAATCTTGGTTCAATAGGACAATTAAGTTATGAAAGATTCAGTGTAAAACACTTACTCACATTCCTACAAAAAGTGTTGGAATAGAAAGTGTTCAAGGATACGTATATACTTTTTATGATTATATCTTGCAAGAAGACGAGATGTATTATACTATAGGAGATCACCTATATAAATTTGAAGTGGGCTTGCTTCAACGAGAATTTGAGGCTTAACTCTCTTAAAACACTTATGAAATCAAAAGTTTTTCAGGATCAAAATGAACACAATCGTGAGAACCGAAATGGTTATATGAGTTATGGTGTTGGTATATTTGTTTTAATTTACATGAACGACTGAATGATTCAAGACATCACGTTCACCAATTAGCTTAACAAATTCGATTGCATTCAACCAACGAAGGTTGAAAACCACCAACCATCTATCTTGAAACTATAACTTATTGCACGTACTCCTTTTGTTAGAATCTGCATCTCATTTGCATTATGTTGTGCATATTGAGGAATCTTCATTCACGTGGGAGATTGTTGGAATTGGCTTAAAGAAATCAAAATTTTGGTTAAGTATAACTTTGAAAAAGTGACTCGGTGTCAAATTTGAGTAAATATTCGAACTTGATCCGATGGTCAAATTATAAATAGAAATAGACCAACTTGTTATACTTATTGAGTAGATTGACGTAGTATATTTGGAATCTCGAAACCAATTTCGGATGAATGAGAAATTGTAGTCAAAAGTTGGAAGGAAAATAGAGGAAAAATTGACTGAAAAGTGACTATCTCCATCGCTCGCACATCGCTCGAGTGCCAGCCGTTACAGCCTAGTGATAGGAGACGACAATGGTTCTTTTCTTATCACTTGAGCGAGATGTCAGTGACAGGCTAACAATGGCAAGAGTTGCTTCTGTTCGTAAGGTTGCGAGATAATGCTCATACAAAAAGAATTTGTTGTATTTTGGAAGTTGATTGCCATAAACCGTAGACATCATTGCATGACAAATTCGATTTAAGGTTAAAGTGTTCAACACTTGCCTCAACTTTGCATTCATTTGGTTGTTACACATTTGAAGTTTCATCATCGTTACTTTGGCGAAATTCCAGCTGAAGTTTGATAAAGATTTTACGGGCATTTGTTTGTCACTCTATACACCATATCCATTTAAAATTCTTCCTGTGATAATTAAATGGCAATTGCAAGTTTTCAAGAAATTAGAGTTGCAACCTTGATTTTTGAAGAGAAAACAAGATATATTTGAGATTTATCAAGAAACCATTGAAGAGATTCAAGACTTCAAGATCCGTCTCCTTCTCATTCATCAATCTAAAATTTGGATTATGTTCTTTCAATTAAGCATATTTTCTTGTGATTTTGTAATGCTGGACTAGGGTTTTAATTACTAAAACATGAAGAACCCTCATTATG
Organism: Fraxinus angustifolia subsp. syriaca; assembly: GCA_903798275.1. NCBI lineage: Eukaryota > Viridiplantae > Streptophyta > Magnoliopsida > Lamiales > Oleaceae > Fraxinus > Fraxinus angustifolia. The sequence goes on from CAIGRE010064748.1 coordinate 7,207, forward strand.
ATATTTTAATATAATTTCAATAATTTAACGTTGAATATGTGTTTATTCTTGAATGATTGTTATAGAATATAATGACTTTTCAATTACTTGATTAAATTGCATTCGAGAGAAATAATAGAATAGATATATTTGGTCACCAGAAGCTCATGTAGAGGCACCTACGGCAGGATCTGTCATCTTGGCGGGAATTCCTTTAAAATTGGGAACTTATGGGTTTTTTAAGATTTTCAATACCCATTGTAACAATTATTGTAAAGTCTGATAGATAATATAGATATACTACAATACTTTGCGTGATTTCTTTAAATGTTCTACCATTTTTAATGCATGCTTTCATGTTTGTATCTTTCATAGAAATATAGGAAGGCCACATGAAAGAGTATATATTTAATTGATATAGAGAGATGATTTTAATTAACTTAGACGCATTGATCAACAAGAATGTACACATATTATCATATTATTGATTTGCATTGAAACAAATTAATAAAGGGGACTCAAGGTCTTGGTAATATCATGTCGAAATTTACAAAAGCTCCATAACTTGCTCAATAAAATAGTTAGTTTAATTAGTTAATTTAGCATAAATCCTTCAACAAAATTTGGTATTCGATTAGAGTTAGAATTGATTGAGTCTATATTAAATAAATAGTTCTCATGGGTACGATACTTTATTATCACTTTATTACTTGTTTGTGATCTCATTCACTTGCAGGAAATCAAACGGATCAAATCACATTTTCGTCGTCAAAATGGGAGGAGAGTCATATGTAGCTCGTCACTTTATGGAGTTCTTGATAGTGGATAGCAAGTTCTCCTACCACGGAATGCTTGGGCAACCTACCCTAAAAGAGCTAATGGCTGCAACTTCAGTGCATGTGAAGTTCCTAATATAATTTAAAGTCGTTACCATGAAAGGTAACCAGCTTAAAGGCAGGGAGTGCTATATGACCTCTCTGAGAAAAGAGGCAAATCATGAGATAAATATAGTGTTAAAAGATGCTTTAAGGACCAAAAAACTTGAAGAATGGGAAGATGTGGAAATGTCATACCTCTATTTGAAAGAGGAAGAGATGGCTAAAGTCCCTAAAGGAGGGACCACAGGAGTTGCTCTCGAAGAAGAGGTAAAATTTGATGAATTGGATCACAAATAATTGAGTTTGAACCCCAAACAGCCTCGATAGCAGCACTAGGTAGCTTCTTAATAGACCCCATGAGAGTATGCTAATATGGTGAAAATCTTTCATAGGATGCAAAGGCTACCCTCGAGGAGTTATTGTGTAGAAACTTGGATGTCTTCATATGGAAACATGTAAGAAACTTGTGCATAGATTCAAAATCCCTTCCTAATTTTCAATTGTATGTTAGCCATTTAAAAAAAACTTTTGTTTCGGGTCTTCAGATGGATTTCTTAAAAAAATTATTGATTAATTTAGGAATTAAATGAAAGGAACAATACATAACTCAGGTTTTTACTTTACACTATTTCAAAAATACAAAAACAAGTTTCAAATTTCAAAAATCAGGTTTTTTGAATTTTTATTTATGAAATAATAAATTATTAAATCAATTTATTATTACATATTTAATTCTAATATAACGTAATTACCCCACCTTACCTCCACCACATATTCCGCTCCGAGGACTAATTCGGCTACCGCTCCGATCACAACTTTTATTCGACGACTGTTCCACCGCCACTTTATTCCGGCGACTGCTCTGATTCTGGCAAGTGTTCAAACTCCGACGAATATATTAAGGTCACAGATCTATGCAATTTGGTCACAATTTGAAAATTCTTAAGTCACAATTCAAAATTTTCATATGTCGCAGTTTGTTCATCTGTCACAAATTAAAATTTTAAAAATCACAATTTTTTTATCGGTCACAAATCACAAAATTTATAAGTCACACAACTTATTTTATGGTCATAAAATATCAAATTATAGGTCACATATTACGTTTATTGGTCACAAATTAAAAAATTTATAGCTCACACCAACCAATTTATTGGTCACAATTAACAAATCATTTGTGACCACCACCGACACAACACCATCGAAGTGTAGATTTTGGAGCAACAACCATATGAGGGCCAATTATTTCTCTAAATTCGTGAAATACCCTAGCAAGGAAATTGTCTGCAATGTTTTACCAAGCCCCTGAATTGAAGTGACAAAAAATATCATTATGTGCATTACTGCATTACTCAATGGCAAATGCTAGTCTCTGCTCGTACCATTTCATTAGCAAGTATACCATTGATGACATTCTTATACAGCCTTATGAGCCAATTCAAACTAGAAAGTTGGTAATCCCTCATCTTACCCTGAATACCTGCAAGACAAATACATATTTTATAGTTCCAGCCAAAAAAATTAAATAAAGACTGTCATTAAATATGGAGATTAAATATTACACCCACAAATACAGCAACACAGCAGCACCACACAACTCCACTTCACCACTAAAAAAATAGATCTGGATCGTGTAGAGGATCAGTCGCACCGCGCTGTTGAAAACAACAAATTTGGATCCGTGGGCTCTCATACCGCGCCGCTGCTATGAGAAAGCGGCAGCTGCACCTGCGCCTCCAATGTCGGAGTGCCATTTCATCGGAGTGGAAGAGGAAGAAGTTATAGAAAGAGATATATAGAGTAAAAAATAGGCAAATGATTGATTTGATTTTGTAATAAAATTATTAATATTAATTTTTTTATTTATAACCCGATTTTTGAATAAACAAACTTTGGATCTGATTTTTGAAATTGGATCTTAAAACATAAGACTTGGTGTAATTTCCTCTTAAATGAATGTGAAAAATACCTAAATCCAGGTGTTAAGTTTTGACTTTTCAAAAATCAAGTTTAAAGTTTATTTATTCAAAAATCAGGTATTTTATTTTACATATCAAACATTAAATCTATCCAAACCCTAAACTAATTCATTTATCTCCACTCTCCCACTATCTATCCATCTCTCCACTCTCTCACCATTTCTCTTCGCCACCCGTCACCTCTACCACCCCGTCAGTCTCTCCACCACGGATTCTCTTCCCTTCTCCCTCATCTTCCCTTTGCAACAGCGTTGAGGCACTGCTGCCATTCACAGCATAGTCACAACACTGCTGTGGGTGTTTAGGTCGGCGTGAATATATGGATGTGGAGCTATAGATCTGTGGATGTGGGTTGGATTTGTGTAAGTGGCTGTTGGTGGTTGGATGTTGTTGGTGGTTGATATGTGTGTGTGGATGATGCGTGTTTAGCTTGTGTTGGTGGCGGATATGTGTGTGTAGCTGGTGGCTATTGTTGGTGTGTAGCTGTATGTTGTTGATCTATTGGTGGTTTGGGCTTATCTGTGGTGGTTTGGGTGGTGGTGGTTGTTTGTGTTATTGTTGGTGGATGGTTGTGGTGTTGAGGTGGCGACGGCAAGGATATGACGAAAAGTGTCTGTGACCAACTATTTGGTCGATTTGTGACCAAGTATTGATGGTGAATTGTGATAGGGGGACTGGTGTTTGGGTGTATATGACCAATTATACGGTTCTATGTGGCTAACTATTAAACCGTGACCTTAAAATTCGATAATATGTGACTAAAAATTTAATTTGTGACCAACAAATTTGGAAATGTGATCTCTGTTATTTATAATTTTTTTTAACTTGTGACCTATAACTTTTTTTATCAATGATCAATGAAGTTAATTGTGACCAATAAATGGTAACCTCGAAATAATTTGTGACCAATTAATTTGATAAGCTGTGATCGAAAATTAATTTTTAAATAATTAATAAGATATCTGTGACCAAATTACATATAATTGTCACCTTGTGACCGACAGATAAATTGTGACCTATAAAATATTATGAATTTATTGTATTTATATAATAAATAGTTTAATTAATTAATTAAATACCTGATTTTTGCAACTTTTAAACTTGAAACCTAATTTTTGTATTGGTGAAACTTAAAATCTGATCCATGAATTTTTCCCTAGATGAATTGTGTTAGGGATAAGTAGAGTTTGGGTTTAGGCCTATTCATTATAGGTTTACCTGGTCTGCTCATTTGACCTCTGTCTAAAGCTGTATGGGCCAACTTAACAAATTTCTAGCAGTCCTCACATATTGGGCCGCAAACCCCAATGACTTAAATCGATTTTACGTTTGCCTAATTTATCT
>CAIGRE010064791.1:0-15069 GCA_903798275.1 Fraxinus angustifolia subsp. syriaca
GACCATAATCACAGCACAGTGGACAATATTTAACTTCTTTTTCGTCCTTAATATCGTCTAGCATTGTGTAATCCACCAATACAAAAGATGGAAAATATGTTTATTATTATCCCCCAAAAGGCAACAAGGACGAAATGAGCACCTCCTGATTACATATCCTTTTTCCTAAAAGCTGCAGTTAAGAGGATACTTGTTAAGGTGGAAATCACTTTAAGAAGGGAAAAAATCATTCTTGGTTTATGTTGAGAATATAGCAACATATCCCAATTAGAGCTTAGAATATATAAATATAAAATTATGATTAAGGGTTATGTTTCTTCACACTTGTTTATCTAATGCTAGAAACACTGATGATGTATTGTTTCAAACTTTTAGAGATTTGTTAGTACGATACGTGCAATACAGGGTGCACTCATAGTATCATCAAGTGTGCAAATTATTATGGGATATAGTCAGCTGTGGGCTATTTGTTCCAGGTTCATCTTTTAAATCTTTTTAATATTATAGAAAAGTAACATTATGGCCCTTAAGAATCATATAAAAAGTTTCTTGTATTTTCAGGTTTTTCAGTCCACTCGGAATGGCTCCAGCAATTGCACTAGTGGGTTTTGGTCTACTTGATAGAGGATTCCCTGTGGTAAATGCTGAACACAATTGCTTTTAATTGATTTATATGCTTTTTTTTTAATGCGTTTGTTAGCCTCCCTTAATTGCATATTGTTATCTTTATGCCCTTTGATCAGGTTGGACGATGTGTGGAGATTGGCATTCCAATGCTCATCATATTTGTTGCCTTCTCTCAGGTTCCGTGATCTTTGTTTAATCTTTGTATCTTTAAAATCTTGATTTTAGGCATAAATGGAATCTACTATTTGCTTTAGTTAACGAGTTCATGTGTTGCCAATACTCAATGCACTTGGATAATTGTTGAGAACAGAAAAATGTCTTATCTTTTCCTCTAGAATCTCATATTCAGACTTCCATAAGGAAACCATTCAAAATTAGCAGTAAAAATATTTATCTAATATCTTGTTGTGTTGCACAGTACCTGAAGCACTTCCAATTGAAACAACTACCCGTATTGGAGAGATTTGCTTTTCTCATCTCAGTTACAGTTATCTGGGCTTACGCACACCTCCTTACAGCCAGTGGTGCATACAAGCATCATCCAGAATTAACTCAAAAGAATTGTCGGACTGATAGAGCAAACCTCATCTCGACTGCACCATGGTTGGTTCAATTTCACTTTCTGTGTTGTGAATCAGTATGTTAGCATGCATATGCTGTCAAAAAGCAAATTGTATATCCAACAAAATTAAAAACATTCTCGCACAATCTTGATCACCTTGAAATACCATTTCCAATAGGATCAAAATCCCATACCCTCTTGAGTGGGGTGCACCTACCTTTGATGCAGGACATGCATTCGGAATGATGGCCGCGGTACTAGTCTCCATGATTGAGGTAAAACTTAAAGCATTTTTGGAAATTTCCGACTTACCAAATGCCTCAGCACTTTCAACTGATTTTTTATTTTTATTTTTGCTGAAGTCAACTGGAGCATATAAGGCAGCATCTCGATTAGCAAGTGCTACTCCTCCTCCTGCTTACGTGCTTAGCCGTGGAATTGGCTGGCAGGTCTGTAAAGAAAAAAAGAGAAGTAGATTTTTTCCATGTATGATTTAAAATCAACAAGGAAATCTAAAACAACTTGGCAGGGTCTTTTTGAAAGTTCTAAGTTGAAGAATTGCTCGTAGCTTGGAGTTTGATGTGAAGTTAGTGATATATATTTCACTTTGACTCTATGTTACATAAAACATACAAAACCTTCTCTTATTTATAGGGCATTGGGATTCTTTTGGATGGACTATTTGGGACAGTTACTGGATCTACCGTTTCAGTGTAAGTGTTTTTTTCCTATGTCGGTTTTTCATTAATTTTCTTTGATGATTGCTTGCTCAACAACCTTCACAACAACAGGGAAAATATTGGTCTTCTTGGAAGCACTCGCGTTGGTAGCCGCAGGGTAATCCAGATTTCAGCTGGATTCATGATCTTCTTCTCAATGTTAGGTATGTATATGACCAAATCTCTCAAGGAAACTGTATTTTTCACTTTCTTCTCACTCAAAGAATTTTCCTCAAAACACGTGCAGGAAAATTTGGAGCATTGTTTGCATCAATACCTTTCACAATCTTTGCAGCCGTGTATTGCGTCATGTTTGGTCTTGTTGGTGGGTTAATGGGTTCTACTTTATATATATTTTTTTTGCTTTGTCACTTTGTCATTTCACTTAATTGTTTTCCACTGTTTCCAGCTTCTGTAGGGTTATCATTCTTGCAATTCACGAACATGAACTCATTGAGAAACCTCTTCATCACTGGTGTTTCTCTTTTCCTAGGCCTATCTATCCCCGAGTATTTCAGGGAATATACCACCGCTGCTCTTCATAGTCCTGCACACACAAACGCTGGATGGGTGAGTTGCTCAACTTTTACATAAAAGCATTGATGAATGGATTTTAAGGAAGGACTGTAGAGGATAATTGTTAAAGGACAAATTCCACTTTGGATAAGGACTTGGGCTACTTCTTTTAGTAAGGTTAACCTTTCAAGGCGGTGCTCCAAAGTCTTAATAATAACGCATCATTTCAATGTTTTTTCTCTCATGTTCTCTTGGTGTGCAGTTCAATGATTTCCTCAACACCATCTTCTCATCCTCCCCAACTGTTGCCCTACTTGTTGCTGTATTCCTGGACAACACACTTGACATTAAAGACAGTGCTAGAGATCGGGGAATGCCATGGTGGGCCAATTTCAGAACGTTCAAGGGAGACAGTCGGAATGAAGAGTTTTACACCCTTCCATTCAATCTCAACCGGTTCTTTCCTCCATCATGATACAATATCAATGGCAAATTCAATCTCAACCGGTTCTTCCCTCCATCATGATACAATATCATTGGCGACGAAAAAATCATAAGCTGAAAAAGGATCGTGCTTAATTGCTTATAGCTTGTTGCAACCCTATAGTAGAGATAAAATTGAGCTGTGAGTCTGTATGTTTAGATATGTCCATGAATCGACGGATTAGCCTCTTCTGCCATTATTTTTTCATTTATTTAAATCAATTTGGCTTGGGTTATTCAATTTTAATCCAATAAACTAAGTCATTAGTTTCTACTCGTGCAATGTCTGATTCATTTCATAATTTGACAAGAGTTTACCTGGAAGCCTGCAAATTAGACAGATAAAACTGAGAATGTGCAAAGCTACGAGTTACTGTTGTATTGAGCAATGGCGAATGCTATTGTTGCATTGATGTGAAGACATACAGTACATATAGGATACCATATGACCATCGCTATGATCATGAACTGACAGCCAAGAATATATTCTGTACACAATACAATTAGGAAAGCAACTACAGAAAAATGGAATGAGATCATGAACTGACAGCCAAGAATATATTCTGCACAATACAATTCGGAAAGCAACTACAGAAAAAATGGAATGAGATTAATTATGGTCTATCATGCTCCCGCAAGATAGAACTTCCATCAAGGACGACAATCCTAGCATGTAATCATGGAAGAGTCGCGAGCCACTGGTTTTGTTAAGGAGTCGGCAAGCTGATTAATGTTGTGTGGACATAAGCAACAGGAAGCTGGCTGTTACTTGATCTCAAACAAGTGAAATTCTAAGGTAACTTGCTTCAAGCGAGAGTGAAATACTAGATTTCCACATAAGTACGTGGCACCTACGTTGTCGCAATTTATTGTTGGTGTGGATAGAGTTGACATACCAAGATCTGTTAGTAAGTTAGTTACCTGGTTAAGTTCTGATGCAGTGGAAACTATGGCAAGGATACTCTATGTCAAATCACCAAGAGAATAAGAGCGAAAGCGTACCCTAAATCATGGGAATGGAGATAGTTGGGGGTTCTTGATCTTCCTCTTCAATACGATTTTTCTCAAAGAAAAAGTCTTTGTATTCTTTCTAATGATGGGATGGCAGAGAGAATGAGAACACACAAATAAAATTGGAGACCATAACCCTAATATATATTTTCATATGTATTTTAGCCCATCATAAAATATAACAAAAGAAAACAGGTTTCTACATATAATTAGGCACATACTTTATTAGATACCTAAACCCCAATAACTTTAATTCCTATCACATCAGCTTAACTTTAAGATAACCTTTAATCCACACTTAATTACATATGTAAGCCCACATGACAAATTTTTTCCCAATAGGACCAACTTACAGGATTGGCTACGAAGAAGACAACATACGCTATTGTGGATGTACAGTCATCAAAATTTCCAACCCAATCTTTGCAAATGCATGTAAAGGGAGTGGGAATTTTTTATGAATGAAGGTACCATGATGGAGAGTGCCTTTTAGGCATAGCAGGATTCCTTTTATTAGCTTAAGCTTCCAAGGTCTTTGAGAAAGAAACGATTATCTATATATGTTGAATGAGTTTTGGTATCACTACCAATGATGATGATGATGATGTCATCAACATAGACAAGAAGATAAATCAAGTGTCTGTGATCTTTGCAGATGAAAAGGGAGCCATCAACGTGGGAATTGTTGAATCCGTTAGCTACTAAGAAGGATTGCAGTTCATTATGCCAAGCTCGTGGTGCCTGTCAAAGACCATAAATAGCTTTGTTTAGTTAGCATATGTGTCGTGAAAATGAGGATGGAATAATGAAACCTGGAGGTTCCTACATAAAGACATCATCTATTATTGAGCCTTGCAAAAATGCATTATTTATATCTAACTGCCTCAGCGACCATCCCTCTGAAACAACCAGTGTGAGAATAATGCACAATGTAGTTTGCTTAACAAGTGAGCTTTACGTTTCAATGAAGTCCACACCAGGTCTTTAATGAAAATCCTTGGCAACTGAACGTGCTTTTTATGTATAGCAATTGTGCCGTCTGGGTGTCTCTTAATTATATAAATACACTAGCAGCCTATGACGTTCTGTGTGTTGTTTTGTGGTACTAAGGTCCACGTGGAATTACTGAGAAGAGTGTCATACTCCTCACACATCTGTACACCATTTGAAAAGTTTTTCAGCTTGGGATAGAATTGTGGGTTCAACCTCTACAGATGGTTCGAGCCTCGAGGGTAGTATGAAGTTCAAGTGCCACTTATTTCCATACAAATCAGAAGATTACAGTGTTCTCCAGGGAGTAATAGTTGCAAGTTAACTATCTGATGAATATGGTGAAAAATATAAACATAAGTGAAAAGAGGACTTTTTACATAAAAGGGTAATAGTTTTGTAGTATTCATTAACTCAAAATAATGAAAAGAATATACAGGTGGTAATTTGAGTCTAAAACTCATGCCAAAGCTCATTAACAGAGGCTTGGTTCATTTTCATGAGGAACATTAACCTAATACAATACTTACTCTGAAGAGGGAGACAATATCTGCTTCAAATAAAACTTGCTGAGGACATTGGAACAACAATGTTGATGTCTTCAATAAACACTGACAGTGGAATGGCACTATTGATGTTTGCACATGCATTCTTTGCATCTTGGCTGTCGATAAATGCTTCTGCCTAAAGGCCGCACATGTACTCTTTGACCTTCTTCAATCATCTTTTCCATTCTGTTCTCAAAAGTACTCCACCCAATACTGCTATTTTCTTGTAAAATCGCAGCAAGTCTTTTCTTGCTTGGTCTTACAATGGGAGCATTTCCACTATCATAATATGCCCGAAAACCAGACACAAGGGATGAAAGCTGGCTCCCAGAGTCCGTCATTGCAAAAACATCAGCGGCGGCACAAGTAATAAAGTCCAAAGCTGCTAGCTGCATTCAAAGAGATTCTTGTGACTTAGCACATACGAAGCAAGTATCTTAATAACAAACTCTTTTTCGAAATAACTGAATGATGTTCTACAAATTATTTGTCATAAGCTGTAAAGCACCACCTAGAAGGTTATCTACCTGTGAAGAAAAATTCCTAAAAGGTGCAAGTTCAGATGGTGAGAGAAGATCCTCCTTTGTAACCAAATTGGGATATAGGCTAGTTAGAGGATGCATCCTTGTTCTTCCTCCATAAATTTGGGACCCAGCAAGATAAATGTAAGTTCCACGCTTGAAACCTAAACCAGCAAGAACTAATGCAGCTTCTTCCGGTGTCAATGGACATTTCCCCATCTGTCTGAGTTCCTGGGGAGAGAGAGGTCTGCGGTCATCAGAAGAGATCAGAAAACAACTTAAATAATTTAAACAAGCTGATTAATGCATGATTATTTAGAAATCATACTTCATTTTCTTCAACCGCTTGATGACAAGCGGAAAATGTTCTTCCCTGTATGCTTGAAGTTCCCTTCTCTCATTTTCTCCACCCCCAAACTCACACATCGAATAGGCTACCATATCAATTTCGAACCTCAAGTGCAAAGCAAGATAGTTAGAAGGGCTTCCTATGATGTTATGCTCTGTAGAAGGGACGTCTGAGATGAAGTCTCCAAGAAGTTGCTTGTCTAACATGCTCCTTGCAGAATTATATTTTCTTATCCTCTTAATCAGTAATGATCCAACCTTCTGAATTTTTGGTACAAATTTTAAAGCATGGAAATTACATTTGCATCGTAGTCTCTGCAAAGAAAGAAAAAAAATTCACAATTTTGAGTTAAACAAGTGACTATTTATCATAACATAATATTATAATATGCATATTTTGAAGAACAAAGATATCTTGGGCAAGCAAGTAGTGGTATCAAAGTCAGCCAGACTATCTAGGCTGTGGCAACCTGGAATTGGGGCCGGGCCATGGACTGTCCCTCCTTTGAAGGTGGGCCATTCCAGGCTCAAAGGCCAGTTCTGTCTAATAGAAAAGATAACCAAGATTCACCGGGAGATGGGTCGTAGGCTGGCCTGGAATGTCTTCACCTGGCCTGTCTTGGTTGATATCCCTAGGAACTTGAATCTATTATGAATTACACAAAGGTGATAAGAATGTTCTTAACCTGAAGGTTAAAAGGAAATGGGTCAAACCCAAGTCGATTTCCAAATCCAAGGAAGTGAACAACTCCATTACGCTGTAGCAGAGGAAGTACGTTCTTAATGTATTCATGAGGTGTTGCCTCCTTCGGAAGATCTGCATCAGTTATCTGGAAAAGCAATACAAGAGGCTTACACATTTTTCTCCAAAGAAAAAGCATTTCTTATTCAACAATATCAACTGGAAAGGTGCACACAAGACTGCCAATTTCTTCAAAATCTATTGATTTTAGATCAGGCGGGAGCTCTTTCACAATATCAACATCATCCTTCAAAACATTTAGGAAATTCTCCTCTTGATAAATATCACTGAATTGGCTGCAAGAAGTGAAATTGAAGATAGAGATCAAGAAATAGAAATATATCAATTGGATATTTTAGATATGGATGTATATTAGCATGTGTGTGGGTGTATTGCTTCGTTTCTACTATTTACGAGTTACAGAAGTAACATTTTTCGTTCTGGTTTAGATGTAATCATATAATAGTATCATTAGAAACAAAAGCAAAGTAGAACAGTCAAACAATAAATTATATTTAAATGGAGAATAGAGGGAACATAGATTACCTTGGATCCTTCCATACATTGCTATAAAGAAATTTGGGAATCACTAAAGTTGCATTTAGCAGAGACGCTACAGCAACACCATTACAGACCTGCAGGTAAGCCCAAAACAGGATTTATTTTTTTTATGCATAATCGTGCTTGAGCTAGTGGTAAGAGAGAATTATTTTCATGCAAGCAAAAATATTCTTAAAATGATATAACAGGCACAGTTTTATAACATATAGGAGCTTAAGGTTTGAGTGATTTCAAAGAGTATTTTTTTCTGCTTCATGATGCTGGTACAGAGTAGGAGCCAACCTCTTGCCCATTGTTGCATAGCAATGACGATGTAATGATAAAGTGACAATAGATGCTTTTAAGTTACTATATTGTAGAAAGTAATGCAAAAAATACAGCTACTTACAATCAACTGATATAAAATCTTCCAGATATATAAAATAGTAACAAAATAATTGAAAATAGTAATTGTCGGATAATTATTAATGTCGTCAAGTTTGTCAGATTAATGATATACAGACAGAACATCACACCTCTCAGTACAAATAAGATTATAGAGTTATTATCATCGCAATCAAGGAATATGATCACCTTCGAAGTTCATAAATAAAAATAAGAATCAGAAGAAGGCTAAATTCTTACGGCAACTCGTTGTTGATTTAGACCTCCATTTGCACTTATCAATATAAAACCAGTGCTGTTCCTTGGTTTCCCTGCCATTGTACCAAGTTCAGAAGCACATTATTTTCCATTAGAGATGTGACAAATGTACAATTCAATCAATGATAATAAGTTCATTCATGAACAAAGTTCAAAATGACTACACTATACCTTGAAAATTTCTCTTATGTGCACAAGGTTTCCACAGGAATGCCTGAGGGTAAGTTTCCTTCCAAAACTTTGATAGTTTTGGCTCATTTTCTCTCTGAAACATATGCATGCTTACAAAATTATATATATATATATATTTTAACTAAAATGCATGAATTATATCATTAGGGACTTGGATCAAACCTCTGCAAGAGAAATAGAAGCCAAATTAAGTAGTCGATGATACATCTTCACTGGACTTCTTTCTTGATCATAGTATATAGCTTTTCTCTCCTACAGGCACACCAAGAAAAGATATACGAAGTGCAAACATCATTTTTGGCTAGCTAATGAAACTTTGACAATTAAATGCAGATCAGGTAAAATAAAGAATAGGATCACTCAAAGGGGTTAAAGATATTAGAAACAGGATGGAAGAACCAGAAATAAGAAAAACTTATGTCATTTTAATCTCCAAAACATTGATTATTAAGAGAATTAATATAAATAAAACAATTTATCAAGTATACCTCTGTAACTACTGATTTTCTAGGAGCCGGATTATGATGGAGAATCACGGGATCAAAAATGGAAAACATCGCAGAATCCAAAAGAAAAAGAAAACACACCAACGCGAATGTGAAAATAATTGACCTAATATGTCTATGCAGCCACCATGTGTGCCTTTTCCCAGCATAAACTCCTTTACAAGGCTTCACGGTATCATTCTTAAACCCTTTACCAAATACAGCACTATCCAAATCGTAGTCACCCCCAGACACCCTTCTACCTAAAGAAGGATCACTATTTTGTATCATTTCTGTCCACCTAAATTGATAATCTCTAAGCCCAGATGATGCATCAAAATTTAATGAATCAAGACGACTTCTTCTAGGAGATCCGTGCTTCCCCATTCCTTCAGATATAGGACATTTCTCTTCAAAACTTTCAAGTAAACAGAATTAGTATTTCACTGCCATACGTTGGTTCCAAGAATTCATTGCTCGTAATCGGGAATTACACTAAACAAACACCATATGCAGTAAAGTCCAAATAAATTCTATTGCGACGTTTATTCTCAAGTACTCTCTCTACCCTCGGTGTTTGTGTGCGTGTTTGCACAAGTGCAGCATTACATTCTACTTGATGGGATTTGGAAATCTTGAAGCTGCGTAGGAAAGAACCAGTGCAAGAAGATAAAATGGGCACATCAAAGTAAGCATAGATTGGAAGCGAAGTGATAAAAATATTTGGTGACGGTTGCATTATACACATCAAAATGTAAATGAAAGTTGAAACTATAGATGAGTGGAGTATAAGCCACTTAAGAAAACTAACAGAAGGACTGGGATTGAACAGTTAACCTATAATCTTTCATGGTGACGATGAACCACACCTGCAACAACTACTTGCCACCAAACAGAGTAGTTGACCAGCATTCTATTATTTTAAACTTCTTTCTGTTCTATAAATGGAAATAAATAAATAAATTAACGATTTAAAAGAATGTCTGTTCTTAGCGACCTTCCGCATCTAGATTTACAAGAGTTTGTAAAGATTCAAAAAGAAACTCTTGACTATAAAAGATCAGCACCTCTTCTTTTTTTGTTTGCAGAATTCTGACTAAAAGATTGTTCTTGGCTTATACTCTACACGATTTTAAGTTAAAACTGGAGAAATATCTGGACGAAAAGATACAGGAGAGGAACTTTTAGTCTTCTCGGGGCACATATATGACGTGTGCATAAAGGGACCCATCAACCAACTAAAAACTACCAAACCGTTGGTTGACCCCTTTTTTATTTTTTTTCGTTCAATATCTGACTGTCGTGTATATGCTGGTTTTTAAGAGTTTCGGTTGCTTTGACTTAAATTTAAGGTTTCCTATGAAAAACATCAAAGACACAGTGGACTGACTTTAATTGCAACGAATGTTGGCTTTAACAAGCCTTGGAGCACAACACGAGACCATGGGTATAACAAGCCTCAGAGAACAACACAACATTATGGTTTATATTCGTTCAAAGAAAATGTAGAAGTTGGTTTACATTCTCGTACTCATATACAATGTCATTGATGATGTGAAAAAAAATATGTATTATGAGTACCAAATTTGAGGTTAGGGCTTGGATTCCTCGAAATCATTGCTCAAGTCTATTTTTTTAATCACTTCTTTCTCCCGACTGGTATGGAAAACAATAGTAGACTGAAGAAGTAGAAAAAAAGTCATCTCATTTATTTCTGCCATATCATCAAGATATACAAGAGTTCTATACAGACCTACAAATATTTATACAAAAGGCTAGTTGCCGTTAGGAAGTCGTGGAATACAATCTAAGAATATCTAAGTACAAGAATTTCCTGCCTACAATTTTGGAATCTATCCACCAAGTAGGAGCTAGTTGCTGTTAGGAAGTCGACTTTTGCATTTTCCAAGTATGACCCATGAGCAAAAACGAGGTAGCTGTTAATCAAACCAGTTGGAAAGATACCAGAATGAGATCCTTTGGGTCATGAGCACCAAAAGCCATTGAACCACTTAACAAACTTTGCTTCTTTCTTACACATAATTGCTCCTATTTCTGATCATTATATAACAAAATTCTCGATGTTATGATGCAATTATCACCTTCATATCAATATTCTAATAACTGAAAATTCAGTTGGAATTTTGGCTCAAAAACTTGCACAAGCTGATGCTCGCACTGCATATTTTCAATGGACCAAGTAGCTCAATCAAATCCTGCTAGTTTACAGCCTCAAAAAAGAGGACCTGTGGTTGCACGTGTCCTCTTTCACACATTGCAAGAACATCGTTCCAGCCACCAATTACCTAGACATCAAACATCAAATACCAATTTTAGATGAACTACAAAAGAGGAAAACGAAGGAATACATAGCAATAGATGGAAATTTTACTTTTACAGTTTCGTCATCATACATGATCCACTTTTCATGTTTGTTCTGGTAGGCAAAGCAGCGATAGTGCAGCCCATAATAGCAAACCTAATATGACAAATGTTGAAAGAAGGAAAGGGAACAAACTAGGTAATCTGTACTCAATAGATTCCTGACCTCTCAGAGTTGTTTAATATCACAATGCTGAGCAGTGGATAAATAATTCTTCTTTATTGTTGCAAGAAGGAAAAGTAAGGATTCACGATTAGAGTTCTGAACAGAAGAAAGCAACTTATAAATAGAAATATTAACTGGTCAATGATTTAGGTAACTAGCTCTTAGCAATTATGTAGGATCATGAAAATAGAATTAGAACAACCTTCGTCTCCCTATTTTGTTAGTTATTAGGACTCTACTAATGTGGTTAATACAAGCAGGTTGTTGATCTTAATTTGAAAATAGGACAGGTTATTATAATCAACTGAAACAAAATAACTAATATCTGATTTCCTTGTGCTTTCAGGAGTATTAATTGCACTGTCTAACAAGATAGTAATGCATATTCTTTCATAAAGTTTCTCTCTGTATCCCTTCAAACAAATAGCAGCCACAGCGTTATATGTGACATCTCTAATGCACAACAAGAATGCCCTCGCCCCACTTGAAGGGTTAACAAAAGACAAGTATAGCAAAGGAAGCGCACCACAGAAACCAGGCAATGGGTACTTTTTTGTTCATGGCCACGATAAAGCACACTGATATCAATCTCAGTAGTCAAGGCCGCTAATGTTGTTGTTATGTCATCGGCACTTTCACAAGTACTCTGCCAACCCAGAACTGCCAAATGAAAAGCCATTTATTAGATTTAGCATCTAGTGGGATCCAAGTATAGAAGTAGAGTGGCAATTCAGTTTGCTACATTCAGCTCCATTCTGGCACACACAACACAAAGATCTGAATAGACAATGATTAAATGAAATAGAAAGTTTACCAGTTATGAAAACATATGGTTTAGCTGAGAGAACACGATGAACGTAGTTGAGCTTTCCACAGCCGCCAACCTCTGGATCACAAGCTAAATGTTGACTCATCTCAACCAAGTTTAAAAGCTCATCAAAGGAATTTCCTGGGCATTTAACCTAAAGGGGTAAAAAGATTAAGATTATTTAGCATCTACATTTCCCTAACGAGCAATTTATTTTTTATCTACCACCAGGAGTAGTACCCTTATTGGATAAAGTATTGTCCAAAAAGACATGCCTTCATTGCCCTGAGATCTCTGGCATTGATATTATGAAAAAATGAATTGTACTTTTGATGTCTGGATTCCAAACCGCAACTGTCACTATTTATTCTTTCAGATATTTCCATTCCAAAAAGTGAATGTGCAATATAAGATAACCCCTTGTAGTCCAAGGAGCCAAACCGTTGAACGGTGGTGGTATGCAAGGGAATGACTGGTGAAGGCAATCAAATATTACCCCAAGCACCTATGAAGCATCATTCATCTGTCCCTGCACATTTTCTAAAATATTAATCAGGAATTTATAAACACCTTCTGATTACAAGATTATATGAAGAAATGTAACAGAATATAAAAAAGAAGTTATGTATTTACCTCCTGGAAGAACTTACTGTCAGGAGACCAGTTGCTCAGAGCAACCCTCAATGATCTAGGCGCAACAGATTCTCTTCGAGTATCAGTTGATACTGTGCTCAGAGAATTGAAGATATCAATTAATGCACATGTAACACAAGGATCACCGGCATGAATATGTCCAATTAATGTTCTCAAAAGTTCATCTCGAAAACGTCTTAAGTGCCACAAGGACTGAATTCAAAATAGAGTCAATATCTTAGGGACAAGGAATATTTTTACCATGAAAGAAAACAATGGACAGAGAAAGAAAACTCAAAGGAAACAACAAAGAAAAGCATGCTCCCTAATACCAACCTGCATTATGACATTGAGAAAGCAATTATATTCACCATCTTCGTTTTTCAGACCAGGGCCATATATATCCATTACATTAGCACCATCATCAAAGACCTTAATTGATGAACACTCTAAGTCATCCATTTCTGGAAGCTTCTTTAGTAGCAATGCTGAAGTCAACATCAAGGGCAATATTCAATATGATGCTGAGCAACTTTAGGAAATATAAAGCAACTTCATCTGCCTAATTTGTTATACATGCAGATAAGTAGCAGCAGCTTTATTCCAAAAAATTGATGGGAACAGACAAGCCAACAGTGAAATAGCTAGAAATCTACATAAGTTTTGAGGTTCAATTTTTGGAACTCACCAATACAGAACATGCATCGGTACGTATTTCTAAGAGAATTAACAGAACCACAAAGAACTTGGACAGGGAGAAATGAAAAAATTAAATACAGTATGCATGATCAACCTGAGGCCATGAAGACAAAGGATACCTAGTTCAGCTCTTAATTATAATAACAGTAATATAGATAAAATCATGCTAGTTTAACAAATTCAAAAGATATACACTCATTAAAATCGATTGCTTTGCTCAGAAACCTTGAAAAATTGAGGGCAATAACTGCATTTCTAACAATGTTCATATCATAATACCATCAGTCAAATTGATTGCTTTGCTCAATAACATTGACAAATTGATAAAATGCATAGCATCACTTACTGAAGAACTGAAATTGCATAACTTGTGGATCCAGGCTTAAAGAAAAACAATTTAATGAATCACACTCCCTCTCTTGCTCACAGACTGCAGCTATCATAAACTAGGTAATATAGTTCAGATGAAACCTTCAGAATGTTTCAGAGGAGGTTTGGCTAAGATTAAAAAGTTCATTTATAAGTAAATATACAAGTTTTAAACTTTATAATTTAAAATTGAGTAAGCTATTTATTTTGAATTAAGGCAAGAGTTACTGTTAAAGTAAGTTACTTATTTTAATTAAGGAAAAAGTAGAATATCTAAACATGTTTGGAAACAAAAAGTTACTCAAAAGTATTTTTTATTTTTTAAGCTTAGCCATGCATGCTCTACTTATCGCCAGAGCATGTCATGCATTGCAATCTTGTTATGTGAACTCCTCCTGTGTTTATTCGAAACTGGTCCAAAACATGGATAAATGAAGATTCATTACCAGTGTAACAATTTGTGGCATCTCGTGACATGAGTTCTTCTATGCAATTCCATGCCACTGCCTGTTCGAGAGAGCTTACATAGCATAATTCGAAAGATTTGTCAACCTTTATTTCCCAAATGATCTGTTTTTACAGTCCTTATCCTTCCACTTTATTAGCATTTGCATTAGAAAGTATTCTCATTTCTTTATTCAAACAGTTTTCCAAGAGTTTCTCAATCCTTAACATCTAATATGAACCAAACTTACAGGGCTATTATTTGTAAGACTAAGGATTTCACTGCTAACGACCCCTCTTAATGATAGGAAATTCTCCACTACTATTGGCACTACATCTTACGATCGTGCCCACTCCATCATATATCTAATAGGAACTTCTTTCCTCTAAACGCCACTAGAACTTCCTTAGGCACCCTATCGTACAAATCAGATAAAATATTAGTTGACAATTGTCAAATATACTCAATGAATGATATTCAGTAAGACTCGATTCCCCTCAATGTAAGAGGTTAACTCATTATATAGAACCAAAATTACAATTAAATATGGTAGCTATTAACTAAATATTCGCTAATGGTAACCTATTAAATACATAGATTGATGCTTTATATTCCACCAA
>CAIGRE010064803.1:0-17355 GCA_903798275.1 Fraxinus angustifolia subsp. syriaca
TCAATAAAATAATATTAAACAAAAATTTAAAATTTTTTCCTATTTTTTAACCACACATTCTTCATCAATTTACTATTCCAAAATACGTTTTTCAATAAAATTGGGACTCACACAGACTTTTAACTATGTCAACTTTATTTTAGATTACTGGTGACTTAAAAAAAAAACAGATGAATATTCTGTATTTTGTCATACATTTTTATGGAGTTTGAATGGTTGATTTAGGGCATGTTCGGTATGGATTAAAATTGAAAAATTAGTCGTTATTATTGACTTTTATTAGACGAGTGAAGTCAATAACAATCATATTATAAATTTTAATCCCTGCCCAACGGGAGTTAATTGCCAAAATAATAATTCTTAATCAACAGAAACAAAGAGAAAACCAGGGGCAGCAGCATGTAACCTGGGGCGGGTGGAGTGGGGGTTAGGTGAGAAAATTGATGTCCGACTACTAATACCATTTTCTTTACCTACTTTGGTTGTCCATTTTCTTTAGTAAGATTTACAATTTTTTCCCCATTTTCTTTCCTCTGCAAAAGGAGTTTGTTGGGAGCGTCCACGGACTTATTTGACCACTCTTGGAATTCTCTTCTTCAGTGAGGTTTGGTATCCGCAAGAAAAAAATAAACAATTATTTTGCATTTGAAAATTTTGTCATCAATCAATTTGAACAACGAAATTAATACCAACCCATTTCTTCATTTATCAAGATTCAGTACTACTCTATTGAGCATTCTTAGAATTCTTACTAAATTGAGCTTTATTGCTCAAAAATCAGTTCTTGTCTTGCATTATGGACTTCTTGCAAACATCTGAAGGCCGATTATTTGTGGGTGTTGCTGTTGGCCTTGTTGCTGTTGGTGCTTCTGCATATTTCGTTTTTTCCTCCAAGAAACCCAAAGGTTGGTCAATAATTATGATCTGTTCTATTAACACTTAAATATGAAATGCCCATTGGATATATTATGTTTCTGTACGTTTGCGGATGTAATTTTTAGGAATATAGTTGCAGTAATGGATGTTATTTGTCCTTTATGTGTCTTTTGACTTGTATGGAGTTTATGGGCAGTCTTTTTATGCAGGTAGATTACATATTTTAAGTATAAAAATCAATCTTTTACACATGAATGGTAAGGTGGACTTGATATTTCTAAACGCTGAACATTATTAACGAAGATCAAGAATGGTAATCAATCTTTTCTTTTCTTTTCTTTTTTTTTTTCGATCGGAAAAAAATAAAAATAAAATTACGGGCACTCTTTTTATGTGGATGGATTACTATTCTGGCGTAAAAAATCAATCTTTCTTGGCAAAGTTTGGTGAGTGGGCTGGATAGCGCTGAACAAGAAGCTAAAATCTTGTCTATTGTATAGTTGAATTATGTGGAGTTTGCACATCAAGCATGCTAATAAAGTTTATATTGGCATATGCACAATTGATGTTCATATATACATTGCTTACTGTATGGTTTATGGTTTCTACATGTTGATTTTTATTTGCTTATAAGCATTTTATATTTGCTTATAAGCATTTTATATGGAGTTTCCTGTTCGGGTCGTTATTTTCTTGCATAAAAAATTAGTCTTTATAGTTTAATTGTTATATGAAGATTCTAGACCTTTGTTTAATGGAATGTGTATGCTTGCAGTGTGCCTGGATCCCGAGAATTTTAAAGAGTTTAAGCTTGTGAAGAAAACACAGCTTAGCCATAATGTGGCAAAATTCAGATTTGAACTTCCTACACCCACATCTGTGTTGGGACTTCCTATTGGACAGCACATTAGTTGCAGGTTCACTTAATAACTTGGCCTTTTGCTCATTATACTTTCCGTTTTCAATCCATATAAGTACATGATTTATTCTAATACTTATGAGTGAAAAGGAAATTTAAAGAATACTGTTTAATTTTATATGAATTATTGTACAGGGGTAAAGATAGTCAAGGTGAAGAGGTCATTAAACCATACACTCCAACTACCTTGGACTCTGATGTTGGATACTTTGAGTTAGTTATAAAGGTAAGTATTTGAAGTTTCTTTTTGCCCCACCTATAGAGCTAGTGAAGTATTTCATCTCCTTTTATATCATTTGGTTGATTCTCTGATATGGATTTTGCATATTTTTAGATGTATCCACAAGGAAGAATGTCCCATCATTTCCGAGAAATGCGCGTAGGTGACCATCTGGCTGTAAAAGGACCAAAGGTATATTCTCTCTGTGTTTTAAGTGTCTTACAATGCTTATTGCTTCACTCCGTCAATAGGATCTATTTTTCCGCACTGGTACCCAAATCCCGAAAGAAAAAAAAAAAATGTTATTTAGGTTCATGCAAAAGCAATGTCAATGTCATCAATATGAAAAGAAATACAGGATAAAATCAAGGTTGAATTTTTTTCTATCACTTCTTTTCCCCTATTTTGGTTTCATGCTTATGCACGACGGTTATTTAGATAGTAGTTACATAACCTAAAGTGAAGGTTTGTATTGAAAATAGCTAAATCATATGTAATCTTGAACGCCAACTATGTATATCTTGGAAATTAAATTTATGATCCTCTAAACTGGATGTATTGCTACATTTCTCTCTAAGATGAGAATATATTGAGAGAACACGGAGTGTAGTAATCTGCACACTAACCTGCAATATTTTATTGAAGACGTTTGCACATTTTCTTTTGTACCTGATAGTTTCAGTAATCCATTCTGAGGTGTATTTGTATTAACATCAAACTACTCTTACTGAAATTAATCTAGATGCATTAGCCTCTGTAAGGTGTATTTGTATTAACATCAAACTACTCTTACTTAAATTAAGCTAGATGCATTAGCCTCTGTAATGTCGTAAGTTAAAAAAAATAAAAAATCTATCAGGAGATGTTAAGCTTATTGAGCTCAATCTATAACCATGACAATTTCAGAAATTGATTCTGAGGTGCAGTGATATCGTGCTTAAATTACTCAGGATCATTTATTCGCTCCCAAATTGATAGCTTCGTGCATTCTGCTCATTGACCTGGAGCATGTTTGGCTACTTTTGAAAATATGTAAAAGTTACTTTTAAGTAACTTCTTGTTTACAAACACGTGTTAATTTTTTTCTTACCTTTCAAAATAAGTAACTTACTTCCTCCTTGCTTTAGTAGCTGCTGTAATTAATTCAGTGTATACTTAGTTAATCATGCAATTGTTTTATTTTTTATTTTTTAAGTAAATTGCATTACCTGAGATAAATTTTTTATGCCTGACTGGTACAATATTTCTACTACTTGAAAGCTGCTCTTATACGTTGACTTTTTTGTACTAGGGTCGCTTTAAGTATCAACCTGGCCAAGTGAGAGCATTTGGAATGCTTGCTGGAGGCTCTGGCATTACTCCAATGTTCCAGGTCTACATTAAAGAATATCTTTAATACTTCTTTCTCATCAATTTCTTGATGATTCATCTTTACTCTTAGGAAAGAAGCGATGAATTGAGTCAATCAAAAGGCTTTTTTATGTCAACGTATCTCATTGTGTTCTTTTCGTTTCGTATTAGGTTGCTAGAGCTATTCTTGAAAACCCAATCGACAAAACAAAGGTGCATCTGATATACGCTAATGTTACACTTGAAGACATTCTTCTAAAGGTAATTTCTAATCTCACTTCGTCTACATATTCCTTTGAAGGCTGTACCTCTGCAAATTTCACTGTTAATGGAAGGTTGTTAATGGAAGTTAGTAAGTAAACTAGACCCAGAATTAGTCTATTACTTGAGAGGGATAAATATGCCAAAAATATCCTGGGATTCAATAGGATTTCCTAAGTATCTACTCAAAACTGGCAGAATACTGTAATTTCAGTGGGGACTGGGCATTCAGATTTCCTTACTGAAACTTGTACAGTTGGACATCGAAGAATACTACTTGAAATTTGATGTATTTCAAAGGTAATGTTTTTTCTCTGGAGAATCTTGAAAGAAAGATGCTTGGTTGCTTAACTAACTTAATATTAGATTTAGTGATCAATTCATCATATATAATGGTAGTAAGAACGACAATGCTTGAAGATTGTTAAACTTTACGGTGATTATTATTTGTTTTATTTACGTTTGATTGCAGGAAGAATTGGATGGCCTAACTACTAATTACCCTGGTCAATTTAAGATTTACTATGTACTGAATCAGGTTAGTTCTTTTTTATCTTTGTTTAACTTAACGTGGTGTATATTTCATATATATTTATTTGGTCTAAATTTAAGCATTCAGGGTAAATGGGTAGTTGTATCAGCCATACTTGTCAATGTTTCATTTACTTGAATTATGTCATTCTTCTTTTTCTTTTAAATGAGGAAATCTGAAACAAATACTCTGTGGCTACGATAAGTTCTGCTTTTCTTTCAAAAGAGTTAGTATAACCTAACCCCGAATTTATTTGGAATAAGGCTTAATTTGTTCTTGTCATAGAAAGGAAAGTTAAAGCCAAAAAAACTCAGGTCCAAACTGTCTTTATAGCGGATGATTTTCAGTAGCAATGGGGAAAACTGTGAAAGGTTGATAGGGAAAAAATCTCGAAAAAATGAACGATAATATGTAAAATACGTAGGAACTAATTGACAGTGCATTTCAGTTCTGGTCTAGTTCTATTGCGTATGCATTGGACGGAATGGTGGGGGTTGTGCATTGGATGATATACAGCTGAATTATGAGATAGCCTATAGATTTATTAGAGTAAGAGCACCTCCAAGAGATTGTGTATTTTTAAAGAGTATCTTCGACTTTAGAGAGTAAAGTTTTTTATACACTCCAACAATGTTCTCTATTTTGACTCTTCATTTTGCTTTTTCCAAGAAACATTTATGGATTTCTCCTCATTTTTTATTTAACATATATTGATTTAACATTTATTGATTTCTCCTTATCTCTTATTTCAATGGCCAATCAATTCAAATAATATTTTTAAACATTGACTCTATACAATAAAGGGCATTTTCTATTTAGAGCCTTTTGAAGATGCTCTAATGTTATGCATTATGTTTACCCATAAGCAGTGATGTGGAATTAATTGATTTGTCATCTTAAATCCTGCATTTAAGATAACAAATCAATTAAAGCCATCTAAAAGGGGCATACCATTGCTTATGGGTAAGCAATGCTAATAGAAAGCATTATTCGATTTATTATATTTTGTTTCGTGTGTGGGGGTTGGGGGCAAGGCTCTGGAGATGCTGCATAACAATTGGTAAATTTGACATGCATAAAAATGATAATGGGTACATTTTCTATTTCGTATTAATAGAGCATTTGATTTGCCTAGTATTGAATTGATGGAAAAACTTGAATATTCTATGGAGCAATCAATACAAACAGCCTCATGATGTAGATAAGATTGTAGCTGCTTTAAAAACTGATTTTTGATAAAATCACACATTTACTTATCTCGTGCCTTCTTAAACTATTATGTCGTTTCAGGATTAAGATTCTTATTGCGTTCTAAGATGGTAACAAGTCATTGACATAATTATGTTTGTAATTACCCTCAACAAGTTTCATTACCTTAATAATCCTTGTTTCTTGTCTAATTCTGTGTAGCCTCCTGAGGTGTGGAATGGTGGTGTCGGGTTCGTATCCAAGGAAATGATTCAAGCTCAATGCCCTGCACCAGCATCTGATATTCAGGTTACGATTCTACGCCAATGCAATCCTTTGCTTGTTATGAGCGTTATCACAATCTCCATTTAACTTTTCTCTTGTTCATTAGTATAAAAAATGACATAAAAACACGACAAACTGCTCAAATTTTTCATTTTGTGCAGATACTGAGATGTGGGCCACCTCCGATGAACAAGGCCATGGCTGCTCATTTAGAAGCTCTTGGCTATACCTCGGAGATGCAATTCCAATTTTAATCCTCGCTCGAGATTTTTTTTTTTTTAATTTGGTCTCGACTTCATCTCATTCTTGGGGAAATTATCTTCATGTTTTAGCATCGGGAATTTTTCAATGTAATTCCCTCGCGAATAAATTATAGACCGCATTTCATTTAATTAAATAACAGATTTTCCCTGAGCTTAGCTAGCGTACAATTGGTAACATTATTCTCCTAGTACATGCCTCCAATGTTCCATATGAAGAAGAAAGCGCTCGAACCAACTTTATATATAGTGATGAAGCAGAAAACTAAGACTATTCCAATTTTAGTTATAATTGTGTAGTGGTGATGCTCATTGGAGACTTTCTGGGAAAGCTAAAATGCATTGATACTAAAAATCTGTAAGAGCTAAAATCTTTTCTATGTGCTGATTACACAAAAAGGCGCCAGAAGATCACAAAAAAGGCCCATGCTTTGAAGGCTGACAAACTTATCCTCTGTGGGTGCATTGTCCCCCGCTGGCTTACTACTGGACGAAATTGTGAGTTCAATGGTTGGACTTTTCTCCTCGGTTGGTTCAGCATTTTCAAGTTCTGTAGAATCCTTTGAACCACTCGAAGTTTTATTCTGCTTACCCTTCTCAGGAGCTTTTCTATGTAATCGTACCTTCCTTGACAAGGTTACCTGTATGTTGCTTCGTGTTCTGCTTCTCTGAGTTGGGATCTGAAAATAATGCGTGATGGCTCAACTGAAGTTGCCCTTTCTCATTGATCTGAAGCACATATTATGTTATCGGCATTACTTTTGTATAAGAAATAAGAAAAAAAAATGGATTTACTTGTAATATTATATTATTGAAGAATATTTTTGAAACAATGGGAATCAAACAAGGGGTTTATACGTAACTCAAAATTTTTTAACCTCTTAACCACACATTCTTCGTCAAATTAATATTCCAAAAATCATTTTATCAAAATAAATAAATCATTTTAATGATTGTCAAATAAGGGCTTAGTTGTTCCATAAGATGTTTGAAACTTGAATACTTGATAATGTTTGTGATATAATAAAATTAGAAATTATTATTATTATTTTATTATTATTTTTTATTTTTTGAGACAGAATTTTTGAATCTCGAAAATGAGCCACTAGCCAGAACGCCATCTTCGTTAATAACGAAGAAACACCTTAAAATCATCGAACACTAATAATTGCAACAAAATCAATCGATTTGTTATTCCCAGAAACAGCAATCTTTCATTCTGAAAAGTAAGAAGAAAAATGAATTGTGCTCTGAAAATCTCGTCTTCTTCAATTTCTTCATTACCGAAAGTTTCCCCACCGATTTGTTATTCCCATAATGTTTCATGGATTTGGCCCAAACCAATTTACGGAAATCACCCAAATCTCACAGGTTCTCGCTCATTTTCTTCGCCACGGGTCAGTAATAAATTGTACATTTATATTTCTGTTTATTATTCTTGTTCTTGCTAATTTTAATGGGCTTTAGGGTTTGGATTTTTCCAAATAGACATGTAAATTTTGCGTTGGGAATTTCCTTAATAGTAGTGTGTTAAAATCTGTTTTAAGATTGTTGAATAAGCTAAATGAAGCAGGTTGAGCTAGTGATTAGTATCTAAATGTACAAATAAAGGAAAATGAGAAATATGATAAAAGAAACAAGCATAGGTTGGTCTGAAAATCCTTAACAAAGATGTGTCTTTCTTCTATTCGTTCAAGCAGAAGCCGTATATACAGGGGCGGACCGAGACCAATTTTCTTGTGGGGTCAAAAATGAGATTTCAAAAATGTTTAGGTCAATAAAAAAAAAAAAAAAAATTGTGGGGTCATCTGACCCCATGTGGGTCCGCCCCTGCGTATATAGATCGTATTCACATACTATGTACATGAAGAATGGCAGTTACTGTTTCTTTTTTGAATATGTGATTTGAAGAAGCAAATGAATACATATATACAAATGATTTTTGTTGTAGATTATATAATTTGACATTATACTAACAAACAAAAGTGAAGCTTTAATGTTGTTTTTGCAGTAAATACATTTTATCATGCTATATTATTGCCATTGACTCATATTAACTTCTTTAAGATTTCTTCGAGGAGAATAAGGCACTTATTTGGAGAGTAGTGCTTGTCGATCAACTTTTTTTGGTTCGCATAAGTGAGCAACCATCAAGAATCGAGTCAATTGACACTAGAGATGGCTTTATTTGTGTTTTAAATGAGATAATCAAGGTCTCCCTTAAACAATGGCATGTTTTTGGAAAAATACCCTGCCAACTACGATAATATAATATGTCTATGGAGTCTTTCTTGATTTTAACATGCTGCTCATGCTAAATTATCAGTGTCCAATTTAATGTATGGGAAAATAATTACTATGTATAGTAATAGAGTCATTATTCATTGCGAACTCTTGCAAAAGAAAAGATAAAATTTGCCATTACCATCAGAACTTATGATATATTTAATAATAACTATGATTTTTATTGTTAGAAGTAGATGCATTTGACTATGAGGTCCAAGTTTATGAAATTATTCTGCAAATAATGGAAATTAAATTAAATGCTCACGGCCAAATAGAAAAAAATTGTTCCTTTGTTTTAACCAGGAACGCTTTTGAAAAAAAAAAAAATCATAGCTGTTGAGTTGACGATAAGGTAATTATGCTAGAGTAAAAATTCCTTCTATAGTCATGCAAACTGTTTCCTTTTTTACTTGTATTCTAGATAAAGATTTGGAACAAATATAAATTGCTAAGAGGATATACTATGATGTTACAGGCTATGCCAAGTTCTGTTGGGGATGTTCATAGACGAAGCAGCCTTGAATCACGTTTTTGTTATGATAAGCCTATTCCGGAGGAGATAATTGAAAAACCTATTGGGTTGTCGTTGGCCCTGATAAATGTTGGAGATAACCCCAGTTGCCCAAGTTGTCAAGCAAAAGGAGCTGTTCTTTGCACCACCTGCTCAGGTTCAGGCTTATATGTAGACTCTATCTTGGAGAGTCAAGGAATCATTGTCAAAGTACGGTGTCTAGGTAATATTCTAATCCAATTTTGGGTTTTCTTTTTCGGTTATTTATTTTTCTAGAATCCCTTTATCGGTAAAATGGATACGGGTACACACATCTCCATTACTGTTTGAATCTAGGTTTTTGGCTAGCATTGTATTCGATATTCTTATAAGGAACTCATATGAACAAAATAAATGATTGCTATTCATATATTTTTGACAAGTTTGGTGAATTAATGTCACGTTTGATACGGAACACTTGACAATACTGCACAAGACACCAAACACTACATCAACATCTTTTTGTTCTGTAATAGCGTGCAGTGTTGACGAATCCAGTGTACCAAACATGCCATATATGTGCTTAAACTAATTGCTTGCTTGAGTAAGGTCTCAGGGAATGTGTAGTTAAAATGTAGATAAAAGTTGTAGGTCTTGTAGAATATGTGGTTAAAAATTATGTTTGCCCGCATTTAAGCTTGAAAAGTCTTTGCCAAACACACACTAATTTATCACATAACCATTATATGGAATATTTGATAGCACTAGCACAGCACAGCACAGCAATTTGGCAATGTTACCAATGTCAGTTTCATCACAATCTCATTACTTGGGGAGAAACATATGCATAGGGATATAGTGAGTATTCCAATATGTCTCATAAAGACTCTATTCTCTATCCAAAAAAAAAAAAATGTTTAGGTCTCAAGTTTGACCATCAGTAGAGTCCAGAATTAAATCATGTTGTTCTTTCAAGGTGAAATGAACAAATGGAAATGAATATATCCTTCAAGATCATATCAATTATTCTAATTAGTCGGTCTTTTAACTATATCAGTTTTTTGAACTATTCTTATATTTTCTTTGTTAGTAAAGATTAATCCGTCAAACTATTAATATCACATTCTCATTCAATGCAATGACTTGGGTTCCTTTATGAATTTTTAGGCTTACGGAACATTCAACAGGTACGTTTGAGAGTATTTTGTTAGCAATGGTTAGCGGCAGCAACGAGTGACCCAATAGAAAGAAGCTAATGCGGGAAAGAGAAAATAGAGTGAATAAGAACATTGAGGGGTAGATAAGCTTTTTACCTAAAATTCAAAACGACGAAGGATTACCAACACACAACAAAACGACACACAAAACATCTCGTGTTTGCTTTCTTATCCTTTTTTATACAAGAAAATAACGACACAAACCAATCAAAGAAGACGTATAACGTATCTCATGCATATTGTGGTGGCAAGAATCTTGACATCTTGTGTTTTATCATGCAGGTTGCGGGGGAACTGGAAATACCATGTGTTCGGGATGTGGGGGTCGAGGTCACCTTGGTCTTGCTTGATTAAAAGGTTTGCTTTCCTTCTAAAGATGGTAATGCTGCTCACAGCATTCTTGCATACAGTTCCAATATCCGGTTTTATCAAATCAACATGGGCATTTCATAAAAGTTTGTACTGTGATCGAGTCCTCATGTTTCTCCCTACAGGTTGCCAGGAACTGGGTGTAATATGCGTTCGGGATGTGGGGGTCGAGAACATTGGTCTTGCTTGACAAAAATGTTTGCTTCTCATTGAATTAAAATAGCCTTTCTGGGATGTAAAAAAATAAATATCAAATCACGTTTATTCAAGATATGCTGGTTGGATATTCTTGTAATTTTTGTTAGTGTCTTGTAATTGAATTGAAGCACATACTATAAAGTGCCTGTTAAATTTTGTTTTATTGAAGAATTTTATCTTGACATATGTTTCCTGTTTGTCACACTTTCTAGCTAGCTCACTGTTAGTGAATGTGTTTATTTTCTCTCAAAATTGGTTGATCGACCATACAGAGCATGTTTCTGTATTATCAAGTACGTTTTCTTAATCATATTAAGGTTAAGATATTAAACACGTTCTAACATCGAAAAAGAAATAAAGCTAAGCTCGTAGTTTTTAATTGGTTACATAACTAGGCTCCTTTCATCAAACCATGAAAATGCGAACCTTCCCACCCACCTACCCCACGCGTCTAACGGTCACTTATTCAAACATCCATATTTAAGTATCTCACCAACCATCTTAAGACATGGGCAATGGACTTCAAACGGTCACTTTTGCTACAAATAAGGTTAAAAATTTAATACTCTTACTAACTTTTTGGACTCCCTGTCTTTAAGGCTCATTGTCCAGTTGAATCCAAAAACAGATATTTAATTCTATGAATGTCACTTTTACATAATCAAAGGACCAATTAATTGCACACTAGAAAAGTGCATTAAATTCCAGTCAAAATTCAACATTTTGTCACCCCCAAAAGTAAATACGACAGAAAAAACTAAAAAAACTAGTTTAAAGAATTTGATCGGACAGCGGCGGCAGCCTTCGGAAAAAGTTCATAGGGACAGAGGGCATGTCGCCACGGAATCTGGGGTGACGGAGGTAGTATAACCCTAACCCTAAAACAAATACCTTGAAGGGGACGACATAAAACAACAAGGAAGCACATAGGCAAAACACGACAAAAATGCCGGTGGCTCTAGGGTCTCTCCAATTAAACAGTGCCTCCAATCGTTCACCTTGAGCAGCAACATCGCCCAAGAGTGTTTGGGCACGTCCTGCTAGAGCACGTAATCGATCATAGCGGATGCGCACTTGGTCTGTTGCTCGTGTTGTTGGAAATCCGTCGAATTCTTCATCTAGCTCATCGGGACTTGCACTATCAACATGAGATAATCTAGGGTCGAGTGTGATCCGAACACGTTGACGATAACGAAATCTCAATGCTATGATTAGGAAGGCATACATGAAAATTGTTGGCAACACTAGGTGTGGGCACAATACAATGGCTGCCAACAAGATATGGACCAAAATTGTTGTTGGTGGGTGCACCCATGTTTGAATCCCATTGAGCCAACGGGCAATTGTAGCTGCTTTTGACAAGCAACCCACAACCCGAAACCAGTTGGCCTTGCTCCGTCTCATGCTCCACATGTGCGTATCTGAGTCCAACATGAATTGGACCACTTCTTGGCCCAAAGCTGGTTCCGATCGAGCTAACCTTGCCGTCACAATTCTCATAGCAGTGTGCCTAAGGATGTCTTGTTGGGCAGCACCAAATGGTTTCACATAATGCATCCTAGGCAACACTGGATTGGCATATGCTTGAATAAGACTAATCCATGATGAGCACGAAAACCTCAAAGCAATCTCAATTTCTCCCATTTTCCTCACCCCACTAGGAAGCAACACCATAAGAGAATACGTACCAACATACACTCGATTAGTGTCAAGAGTCGAGAGGCGTACACGCAACTTCCCAAGCCTCACATCCTTCTTCAACCCTGCTTCATCATGCTTGTACCTTCCATTATCAAACACTCCTATAGTCAATACTGTGCATGGATCATACACGT
This sequence comes from Fraxinus angustifolia subsp. syriaca, assembly GCA_903798275.1. Classification (NCBI taxonomy): domain Eukaryota; kingdom Viridiplantae; phylum Streptophyta; class Magnoliopsida; order Lamiales; family Oleaceae; genus Fraxinus; species Fraxinus angustifolia. The sequence continues at coordinate 12,287 of CAIGRE010064803.1, forward strand.
CCCATGTGTATTGTTCATTCCACCGCGGATTAAACCGGTCAAGAATTGTTCGAGTGCGAACCCACTTCGGTCCATATTTAGCCACGACGTATGCATCCGTTGTCCCACGTGTACCGTCCTTCGTCTTGACCGGAAGCAGATTAGCAGCCCCTCTAATGCCAACTTCAAGCAACCCAATAGCTGGCTTGGACAATTGCTTGGCAGTAGCCCTAACATCGCTGGTCACATGAGCTGCCTCATCTAGCACGTGATACCCTCCTTCCAAACACACCCGCACGTGTATTCTTCCACCATAGGATTTAGTATTTTGATCATCACCAATTAAATTAAACCACCTTGATCTCGGCTCTGATTTGTCCTCGGTTCGCTTGTCTATTGTAGTCGTCTGCACCTTAGCACACCCAATTGCTTGCCCATTTGTCACATCCTCCACTGTAATTATCAAAAACGGCTCAAACGGCTCAGCTGCCACGAATACAAGGTCCTCATTCCACGTAGGATTAGACGAGATAGTAGACGAGCCAACACAAATTCGGCTCGTTTTGAATAGCTGCGCGCCAAGCTGGGCTTTCACAAAGAGCTCAGGATTCCGAACCTTAGGTTCGTTTGTACCCGAACCTGTAGCTAGCTGTAAATCCTGGGCTTGGATGACCGTTAGTCTCAAATACCACAGCTTCGGAGACAAGTACACCTTGGCTCGGGTTTCCGGTATCAATCCACCAGAATCTGACTGCCAAGCCTCCTGAAAAGCCTCGTCAGCCTGAGTGCCTACCCACACAGACAGCATGATGTCATGTCCAGGCGAGTCCGGGTTTTGCTCCGCCTCTAAACTGTACCACTGCGGTGCCAATGGGCTGTCCGGCGGCACTCTTTTGGGCACTTCCTGCAAATCGAACGACACGGTTCCGATACAACTCTCTGAAACTCCGTTGTTGTTTTCATTTTCTGGGATCTTTTTTTCAATCCAAACTGAGACTTCAAGGGAGGTTGAATTTAATCCTTCTTTATCAAATGCAAAAACTTGATCCCAATCTTTGTTAGCAGCATGTGATTTGGTCCTGATGCTGTGTGTGCCGATCACAAGCTTAGAATAAACTGAAGAATCTGCCTCTGGATTTGAGATTTTCGCTTTGGCTACACGAACATATAGAAATGGCATCTGATCCACCAAATCAAAAGCCATTCGCCGGTCCGAATTGGAGATTTTCTGGAACAGTTTTGATTCAATATCGATATTCTTCAAGTTTTCTGCAACAATGGACTTTTCTGCTTTCTGGGAGTTTTTCTGCTGAACTAATGGTGGATTTTCTACTTCCAACGCTGCCGGAGGTGGTGGTGGAGCCGCTGCCGTATCTGGTTCTGGAATCTCCGGTGGTTTTTCTTCTTTTTTCGACTCTTCGGAAGTGGCTCTTTTCTCTTCTTCCTTTATCTCCTCCGTCTTTTCCTCTTCTTTTTTCTCCCCCTCGGCCGGTGGTGGAGCTGTAGCAGACTTCTCCGCCGCCGATTCCTCCGCAGACGGCGGCTCCTCATCTACATACCACACTTTAAGCCCAATCTCCCCCTTAATCTGCGAGAAAACACTTCTCTTCTCCAATGGATAATAAATCAAAGGCACTTCTTCACCAGATTTCACAAAAGTGCTTCCAGCAATCTTCACTTTTCCAAGAAAAGTGCTTCTCTTGACACCCTTTTTATCATTGTACACGTTGAGCTCCAACATTTCCGACGCCATGGATTCAACATCATGTACCAAGAATTCGAGCTTCTCGCCCCATTGAGGGTTAAGATCCCTGAAAATTGTCTTGGTACGTCGGCGTTGGCCGTCGAAATCCACGATCACATATGCACTGGCCGTGCCTTGGCCGTCTTTGGGCATCAGATTCTTGGCGTCACAAACTTCCACAGTTAATTTTCTGCTTGCCATTGATTTTGATTTCTTGAAATAAGAAAAATAAATAGAATTAAAGAATAGCGAGTTGCTCTTTCTGTACAAACGCTGAAGTTGAAGAACAGAGAAGAGTGAGATCTTTAGAGAGAGAGTGGGGTCGTGGTGCTATTTATAATGGTGAGAATGAAGAGGAGCGCATCACCCCCATCCCAGTCCCTCCCATCTTAGTGGGGTGGTCGTGATGGGCAAATCAAAGGTACACGTAAGACATAGGTAGGCCACGTGGTGGTTCAGGATAGATACCAACGAATCAATTTGTACGAGTGTTAAGAGCTTTTGCCAACGAGGGATGAATATGTCAATTATGTGACAATTTATTATGTTTCACATTGTTCAATTTCATTATTTTACATTATCAATATTTTGTCATTATAATAATAAATAATATTACTTTAAAATGACTATGAAAAGAAAATACGCATACTGTGTAATTTGATAATGCCTACTACTTTTCAATATTATTTAAACCACTGTGAAAAGAAAATACGCATACTGTGTAATTTGGTAATGCATACTACTTTTCAATATTATTTTCACTTTCAGTTTTGTACTTGTGATCTTACTAAAAGTGACGTGACTTTTTCACGAAGTTAAAAAAAAAAAAAAGAATAGTAAATAGTAAATGCCTAGGTAATTCACAAGATTTACCAACAAGGTAAAAACCGCCATTTCTAGTAAATAAAAAATAGGCAAAGGTCAGTGTTCACACGTGAATGAACTGGATCATCAAATTTAACTTGTAGCTCGGTATCTGTTTTGGAAAGGCAAAAGTGGTCGGCCACCTGCGATTTTCTGCAAATATGAACGTTACTTTGTTTGTGCCTCATTTAACAGAGCATTTTGCCCTAATAAATATTATGCCTCATTTGGCAAAATTATAAATTAATTTACAAAAATAGTCGTATTTAGATGTTTTATTTATGCATGGGGTTTTATATATTCAAGAAGTTTATATCTGTACGAAATTTAACCTAATTGATAATATATTACGAAGATTCGATTTTTATAAATTATATTCTATCTTTTAACTTTTCGTATGAATTTCATAATCTCGAACTATGTCATAAACATAAAATTTCTTCAAGTTATGATGGATCGCCATCTCTTCGGACTGTTCCATTATATTTTCAAAACCCTAAAATTTAATTACAAAAATTTGCAGATCAAAATCGTTGTCTTGTTGAAGCCATTTCTTTTGTAATTTCAATAGGGAATCATTCTCCATGGATTAGTGGTGGTAAACGGGCCGAACGGCTCGTCGGTTCCGACTTGTCATTTCAAAATCATTGTCTTATTGAAGTCATTTCTTTTTTAATTTCAATAGGGAAGGATTAGTGGTGGTAAACGGACCGAATGGCTCGTCGGCTCGTGAAAAGTTGGCTCGGGCTCGTCATTTCAAAATCATTGTCTTATTGAAGCCATTTCTTTTGTAATTTCTATAGGGAATCATTCTCGAGAAAATTATCTAAAACCCTTCTTTTTAAGATTACAATTCAAAAATAAGGGGATAAAGTTTACAATTCAAAAATCAGGTAGTAAATAGGATTTAATAATTATAATTAATAAAAAGTTAATTAAACCTAACAAATTCACCCACACACCCCAATTCATTCTATCTTCATCACCCCTCTCTACTCACCTACTCTCCCCCCTATACCATTCTTCTTTCCGATCGGTAAAGGACATGGGAGTAGAGCTAGATAGTGGCGGCGGACATGTACGCTGGAACGGCGTTTTCCATGTTGCCTTCACCTCGTGCTCTACCTTTACCTTCCTTCTTCAACAACAAGAAGAAGTGTGGCTGCTATCGATTCCCACATTTTTGCAGGGTTTAGGGTTCTTAAAATTTCGCCACTCTCATGTTCTCTTCTTTACTATCCTACCAGGGAAATTTATCATTTCAAATTTAGGGAAGAAAAAGGAAATCGGGATTTCTATTTTCTCCTGCTCAGGAAAAGTAAAAATAATTTTGTAGTGTGAGGAATTCATCATTAATGGCCGTGATTGATTTGTTCTGCAACCATGGATTAGTGGTGGTAAACGGGCTGAGCGGCTCGTCGGCTCATGAAAAATCGGCTCGGGCTCGTCTTTTGATGAGCACGAACTGAGCAGCCGGAGTAGTGAGCGGCTTGTGGGCTCGTCCAAAGCAAATGTTTATTATTATTTTTTTGAAAAAAAAATGGTTTATCTTTAAAAAAAATTGACGAGCTCGTCGGCTCAAACTCGACCCGCGAATAACCAGCCAAGCACCGGCCGAGCTCGTGTCCATAAGCCGGCTCGGTCGGCACATTGCCACCTCTACCATGGATACTCCCACCAGACAATTGACGAGGTTTGCTAAAAAGGTTGGATCGCCATTAACGTGCAACAAAGGATATGTCACTCATCTACCATCATGAATTTAATCACTTATCGTCTTTTTCAATTTTTATTTTTTTATCAATAGTCTATTTTGCTTGTGACAATCCACTGAATATGCTCTAACTATTGGTGCTTTAATCCACATTTTTTGTCGCATGATGTGTTTATAGTGAGCGGCTTGTGGGCTTGTCCAAAGCAAAGATTTATTATTTTTTTTGAAAAAAAAATGGTTTATCTTAAAAAAAAATTGACGGGCTCGTCGGCTCAAATTTGACTCAGCCCATGAGTTCACGACTCGGCCCGCGAATAATGAGCCAAGCACGGGCCGAGCTCGTGTGCATAAGCCGACTCGGCCGACACATTACCACCTCTACCATGGATACTCCCACCAGACAATTGACGAGATTTGCTAAAAAGGTTGGATCGCCATTAATGTGCAACAAAGGATATGTCACTCCTCTACCATCATGAATTTAATCAGTTATCGTCTTTTTCAATTTTTATTTTATTTTTATTTTTTTAGCAATAGTCTATTTTTCTTGTGACAATCCACTGAATATGCTCTAACTATTGGTGCTTTAATCCACATTTTTTGTCGCATGATGTGTTTATAGTGAGCGGCTTGTGGGCTCGTCCAAAGCAAAGGTTTATTACTTTTTTTGAAAAAAAAATGGTTTATCTTAAAAAAAATGACAGGCTCGTCGGCTCAAATTCGACTCAGCCCGAGAATAACCAACCAAGCACGGGCCGAGCTCGTGTG
>CAIGRE010064879.1:0-17906 GCA_903798275.1 Fraxinus angustifolia subsp. syriaca
TGTAAAATCTACATTTATTTTCAAGTTAACATCAATTCAAACTTTAGTCACTTGTCAATTTTTTTTTAAATAAAAACACTACAACACATGTATGTTTGAGAAGTACTTATAAATGATTAAATTATAAATAGATAGAAATAAATTGTGAATAAGTGAGTAATATTTGTGAATTTCATGATTGTTTGAATAAAAAAACAAAATTTATAGATAAACAGTTTATTAACATTACCCAAACATGGGGCCTAAGTTAATTTTCAATTGAAACCTGCAATTAAGCTAATATTTGGTCGTAGCCTACCACAAATTAGCCCACAAATGACAAATATATGCAATTCTTAAGTTTTTGAATATTGTGGTTAAAAATTTCCTAACAGTATTCGTAAGTTTCCAAATTTTACTAAAAAAATTTTTTTTTTTTTTCAGAAATATTTCCTTTTAACTTTTGAATATTTTTGGATTTCAAAAGTTGTCCTGGACGGAAACACTAGTACTTTAAAATTTTACATGCAATTTAGACGGGACTTCTTTGAGCATTATTTCCTTTCAGATAATTTTAGCCCCCTAGAAAAATTGTAGCAATCTCATAATTACAAAAACTTTCGGATTTATAATTAATGTTATTATTCCTTATATTAAAGAAACTTTGTTTAGACAAGTCACAAGTGAGACTAAAGGTAATAGTTAAACCAGTACTCAATTTTCAATTAAAGTGCTTTTCAGCTGGACAATCAAGTGGAAAATTACACAGAAAAATTTGATGCACTGAATAAGTAGCATAACCTGTTCCATTGATCAAAACGCTCGACAATTTGCTATAATAAATGCTATGCACTGAATTTTCAGTAGAATTTTTGCTTGCTGAACATTATAATAGACGAAAGCAAGAAATTACAATGATTAGTGCAGGGGAGCGAACACTAGAAAGCTCGAAAATGTTTGAAAGACTAATATCCCCTATAATAGACTTCGGAACAAAAACTCAACTGACGGGAGTAGACGTTTAAAGTCTCTAGAATCATACTAAAATCTTCTAATTTCTAACTATTTTACAATTGAAATAAAATATTTACAATGTACAGTCGAAATTAGGTAAACTGCGGCTGCGATAGGGTCACGGGGTTTCAGTAAAGTTGATGTCCGTGACATTCTCCACCATTTGCTTTGGCGACGTCCTCGAAGCCATTGATTATTCTCTTCGTTGTTGCGTTCGCTTCATTTGACCAAGTACTCTTACAAGTACTCTTAAAGATATTTTCTAGAATCTCGAGTAGTTCGATGGTCAAGAATCTTTTCAACAACCTTCGTTTCTGATCTTTTCAATTTAAACACAAGTCGCTTTAAATCTGTAAATTTTTTTACTGTTTCTGATTGATGTCCGCAGTATGAGGGAGTGACGGTTGTTGGTCAGTAGTAATCTTAAAAGTACTCTTATTGGAAGAAGAGCTCTCTTGAACATTAAAACACATTCGAAAGTTTTACCCAAATTTTATGCGAAGCAGAGATAATGTGCCGAAAATAGTCTTCCAGCATAGAATTGAAGTGCTTCATCTATTCGTCAGATTGTGGTAAAAACTAGAATTCATGCTCCAAGTTTAACTAAGAAGTTTGAACAACTTGATCCAAACTATGTCAGTAAATCAAGAATCCTAATCACTGATGGTGTCCTTAGGCAGTTACCAGTATTTGACAATATGTTCGAAGAAGAGTTGAGCTGTCTCTTCGGCTAACACATACTTGGACGCTGTGGTGAAAGTTACATCTTTAGATAAATGGTCCACCCCGACGATGATAGTGTCAAAATCTCCAACCTTTGGCAATCCACCAATGTAGTCTATCGATCCACTCTCGACTGGTCTATTCGTGACGGAAAAGGGCTCTAGTAAGCTTGCCTTTTTCTGATGATCTATCATATCTTGCGACGAATAAGACAAGTTTTCACATAACTTGAAATGTTGTCATGCCTTTGAGGCTAGTAGTATGCTCGTTGTAGTAATGTGGGAGTGTGCTCCATGATAGTCTCACTTCCCAACACTTCTCTCCTTTGTTTTCGAAGCTCTTCAAGCTCTGATTGAGTCATACGGCATGGTGCCTTGGTGGAAGATTTAACACCCGAAACAAGTTTGATCCCACGATCAATTGCCCTCCTCGGTAATTCATCTGGCATGATGTCCTCGAATTCCTTAAATCTTGTGATAGGTTTTGGAATAGAGCCGGTAGTCTCTTCAATTTCCTTTACTCGAAGAGTGCACAAAAATGATGGTTCATTCCTCTTGAAACCATTATTAAATTGCATGGCCAAGATACCCTTCTCGCATGTTTTCCCAACTTGTGTGGGGATAATGCATGGTTTACTACCCATCATCATTAACGATCAGAATATGGCAACACTGTTGTCTTTGTATCCCAAAGATATTCCAATCCTAGAATGAGCTTGAAATAATCCATCTGAATTGCCGACAAATTTGTCCTTCCTTCGAAGAAACCTGCTTTGATCGGCACTGATTTCACTACTACCCCTATTGGTTGAGCAGTGGAGTTGATTGCTTTGACCTTTCCCCTATTTCTTTCCAGAGTCCGAGCCGCTCTTCTTCGGAACTTGCAAGGTAGTTATGGGTAGCATGGGTATCAATCGTTGCCCTGATTGGCTTTCCATTGATCTTCACATCAATGTACATTAGGCCTTTAACCCTACAAATGAGAGTATTTGATTCTTCAATATTTGGCTCTTTCGAGGAAACTGCATCCCTTTTAGTAGCTCGGTGTGATAGTGTATTGCACCAATGCGAGAATACACCAACTACATCATCGTCCTCTTCGAAGTCGGTCTCGCCATGACAGCTAGCATGTGGGGCACCTTACTTTGAACTTGATGTGCCACTTTCTAGTTGGCAATATGTATTCACCATCCGTTTATGAGGACCTCTGCCACCCGATGTGGTCCTTTACATAAAAAGCACTTTAGTTTTGGATTGGCATCAGATCTGTCATCCTTTGCTTTTCCTTGGTTCCAGTTGTTATTGTTGCTAAAGTTATAGTTTTTTTTTACGACTGTTTTGATAGTTTCCCTACAAGTTACTTTGGTGGCTGCCATAATAGGCTCTTTCCCTATTCTGAGAGTAATGCTCTTCCCCATTTGAGTTTGAGCTGGGTCTGTAAGGTCTCTTTCCACCTTCAACAACTTGACTATTTCCCGAAGGTCGATCTTATCTCGATTCCGGTTGATAATCATTTAAACATTCAGCAGTTCCCATAGTCTCGCTCAAATCAGTGACCTTTTGTCTCTGATATTTTGTTCGTGTCCACGGTTCCAACCATTTTATGAAGGTGAACAACTTGTCCTTTTCCGACATATCTAGAATATTCAGCATATGTCCTGAAAAGGCTTTCACATACTCCCTAATGGACCTTGTGCGTTTCAGCTCTCGTAAGGCCCGACGTGCCTCAATTCCACATTCTCTGGAAAAAAATTGAGATCTGATTGCTTCAAGATCCCAAGAATCTATTCAGACCATGTTGGCCTGAATATCCACATACTTTGTTCGCCACCATAGTTTTGCATCCCCACCAAAATACACAGTAGTTATTGTCACCTTTCTCACTTCGTCATTGATCGAGCCGCAAGAAAGCATTGTTTATAATCGAACAAGAAGTTCTCAACTTCTTTAGCAGCATGTGCCCCTCCGTAGGTATACAGTTCTGAAATTCTGAGTCTATACACAGGCTTTTGTGTGGTAGCTTGTCCATTGCCAATCACTCGTCGAAGCACGAGTAACTGAGCTCTCAACGCCCCCATCTCATCCTACAGATCAGGTATGATAGCAACAGCAACAACTTCAGTCATAGCTGCGTAAGCCTCTTAGCTTTCATCCAGTTAGATGCCTAATTCTCGAATTTCCATCTCTACCACCTTGACTTTTTTTCCGAGGCCCTTCATGACAAAACACAACCCAGTATTTGTCACCTTAAGCGCCTCCAAATGCTATTTCGTATTCATCTTTTGAACATTCGCCACATCTGTGGTGTTCGAGGAAATTGGATCTTGATCCATAGATTTCTTATCAAGGGTCTTGAACTGCAACTTTGATACCAACTTTTACAGGTTACCTTTCTTCGTAGCACAGAAAGGGACACTGTGTGGCAGTAGTTTGCTCCGCTAGATTACCTTCCGCCTTCTCTTGGTCGTTTCGGGATGGAATTAAATTTGATCATAATTTAAAGAAAGCTTACAATACGAAATTGAAATGCATTAAAATAAACTTGATCATTGATTGCTAGAAAGCTGAACATTACAGTAGATGAAAGCAGGAAATTACAATGGCTAGTGCAGGGGGCGAACACTAGAAAGCTTGAAAATGTTTAAAAGACTAATACCCATAAACGCGACCACCCTGTATCTTTGTGCATAATAAAAACAATAAAGCTCCATTTGATAAGGTAGATTTTCCATTTTTCAATTTTTGTAGTGTTTGATAGGCCATTGATTGCTTGAAAGCTGAATATTACAATAGACGAAAACATGAAATTACAATGGCTAGTGTGGGAGGCGAACACTAGAAAGTTTGAAATGTTTAAAAGACTAATACCCTATATAATAGACTTCGGAACAAAAACTCAACTAACGGGAGTAGACGTTTAAAGTCTCCAGAATCATACTAAAATATTCTAATTTCTAACTATTTTATAATTGAAATAAAATATTTACAATGTGCGGTTGAAAGTGGGTAAACTACGACACGTAGGGTAACGAGGCTTAAGTAAAGTAACCCCGTGACACTTGGGCTCGACTCAAGCCCGGCCTGGCCCAGACTTTTTTCGAGGCGAGCTAAGCCCGAGCCGCTAGAGTCACGAGATTTTTTGTCATCCCTAATAGAAAGCATCAAATAATAACAAGAAATTCAAAGTATGATTCTTGCCCATTTTACATTTCTAAGCAGACACGGACAACGGGATAGAAAAAATTGAAACAAAAGGCAAAAGAGGCCAATGTACTATTCCTCCCTTTTGGACTTAAGAGTGATGTTCGCACTCTGTATGTGTGCGTGAGAGTGAAGGTGAGAGAGAGAGAGTTGTGTCAAGTGGAGACGACAAGTTAAAGACAGTACATAACCAATAGCCTAACCACCCTTTTTCTTCCAGAGTTTTTTACTGCACTATTGCAATCTGAGGAAAATTGGGTTGGAGTTTTGGGTAGCAATCTGGTGTGCAACGTGACCAAAGTTTTTTGGATGATTTTTTATGGTGGTGGTACAGGTAGATCTGACACTGTTGGTAGTGGATCCGGCGTTGGTTAGGGGGTGGATTTGGAACTATTGACCTTAAAATAATTGGTGGCTTATAAAATTTTTGATTTGTGACTGATGAACAAATTGTAACATATATAATTTTTGAATTGTGACCGTAAAATAATTTGTGAAGTTTCAATTTTTTATTTGTGATCGATGAACAAATTGTGACTTATAAATTTTTTGAATTGTGACTATAAAATAATTTGTGACATGTAAAATTTATGATTTGTGACCAATTATATAGAATTTGTGACCAAATTATATGAAATTGTGATTTTAATATATTTAATTAATAAAATATAATTTTAATCAATTAATTTAAAAAATATTTAAAAAAATTTTGAGATTTGAAATTTTAAGCCTTAAAAAATCTGAAATTTGAAATTTTAGACCTTATCTCTTAAATTTGAAAATTGTGAAACTTAATCTCATAGTTATGAAATTTTTCCATAAATTATGCTCTACACTGGCCCAAAATTATCACAACCAAAATTGGAGGTTCAAAAGTGTAACAAGAAATCTAGTGATTTCTGCCAAATTACACGAGAACTCTAGTAACTCTCAAAATACAACACTCGCTCTTATAGATTCACCAAGTACCTTAACATGAATAAATATGGCAAAGTGTACAAAGTAACTCTAACGTCATTTATTGAGAAGAAGAAAGGACGCGAATATGAATGTGTTGGTTACTAATGATTATTAATCTACGTCATTTACGCAACCATTCAAGAATCATCATCTAAGCGACGCAAGTGAACCACATGGTAACAATCCTGTAAAAGGTGCGCTATTAACTAGAGTCGCACAATTAGAGAATGGCAACATCTTGATTTTATCTTAGTTGGTCCTCAATCTTTAACGTTGCATATTATATGATACTGCAATATTTCGTAAGGCCATCCTCAACCTTATTTCTAGCCTGATCAAGATCATTTAGGGCCGCGTTTATCGATCTCAAGGCAGTAAAGACATTTTCAAACTAAATATCTATAAAGATCCGAGAAACGACACTCGCCTAAATGATAAAGTTGATGTAGGACAAATATCTAACTTGCTAAACGATCAACACAACGTATGGGTAGACGCTTACCCCTAGGTCAATCAAATCCTACTGCAGGGTGCACAATTATTTAGAACAACATTCATATCTATATCTACAAAGTGAGCATCATCATCATGTGTCCCAACAAATATAATTTTCTAGTACATCTAATTGTTAAGATAGGGGAACATTCGAGATTCAGGGGCAATTTAATCTCGTAGGATGAAAAGCAACAAATCCATTAAAAGTCATTTTCTAGTAAAAAAACAAATCACCGAGTGATAGTTGAGTCTTGCGAAGTTATTGGGTATGAAGCGTATAGTCAATGAAGTAGATCTGGCTAAGGATTATCTTTAACTTGCAAGACGGATAGTTGACTCGTGGAATGTAGGAGGTGCCACGTGGATTTCTCACCAACGAAGCTTTTAAAACCAACTAACAAAACTTTGACTTGTGGCATGTAAGATGTGCCACGTGGATTTCTCACCGACAAAGCTTTCAGAAACTCCCACTAATGACTTACCAAGTGACCGTACTATCCTTTTAAAGAAAAAACTACAAAGAGGACTATAAAATAGAAATAGTTTAATCTAGTCAACGGTTAATATTCTAATTTTTACATATTTTATATTTTTATTACAACATTACACGTTCTCGTGAAAGACATCTCTGTTGTGTTATCCTCTTGTTGCTGAGACATTTTAATTTTTTGAGTCCATTTCTTGCATTCATTAAAGCTGTTTGTAAATTAATGTTTTTGGGAATTTGCATAATTTGTTTTCAATATCTGTATCCTTCTAATAAATTAAAATAATCCATCTCCTCTGAATTAGACTGTTACAATTTTACTAAATTATCCAACGTCTTGCACATCTAATTTTGTAACGTTAGTTAACTTTGAACAAATTTGGATGCTATATTGATTGTGAAATGTTGGTGAATAAATCTTACTTATTAAAGATTGAGATCGACTTGTAACCGAGGCAATAGGTCGGGCAATGAACCAACTGTCGAGTTACCCCTGAACCCCAACAATTCCATGGGCGAAAAACTAATGTCTAATGGTAGTGAAATTATTAGAATATGAGCAAAAGGAAAATAAAAAGGAGAGAGAGGGTGAAGGGTAATTTAGTCAATTTATGACCTTCAATCCCCATTAATCAAATACCAATTTTTTTTTTGGAAAATTGTAGTAGCGATCCCTAATCTTTTTAATTTTTACAGATGTTACTCTAACTTCATTTTGTACTAACGAAGGTCTCTAACCTTTCATAAATAGGCAGTTGGAATCAAAATGGATGGAAACATCCATTTGACTGTTAGTTGATCAAGAAAGTCAAAATTTGATTAATTTTGACCAAATTAAAAATGGTAGAATGGTACTTTAAATTTTTTTTTTTCCATATAAATAAGTTAAAAAATTAAATTTAAAAAACACTAAAAATAAAAATAAAAATATAATCCCACTCCCCTAAATCAAAATTTGATGAAATTTATTTTTCCTCGACGAGATCTACCGGAAATTGCCACCATTACCACCTTCGACCCACACCGCCACCACAACTCCCACTTGCCACCACCACCACCGTCAATATGAAACCAGAAATCAAATTCATATCTATCAAACCCATAAATAAAATCCCATCCACCTAAAGATTGGGATTTGAAATCTCAAAAGTTGCATCAATTGTTTATCCCCTTTTTTTGTTGAAATACGATCATCATATTGGAAATGGACGCCTAGATTGTAGGAGTCGATCGGTGATAGTCCTCGACGATGAGTGTGAGCAAAAGATGAGTTTTCAACAATTTTTTAGTTCGCAATTTGGGGATTTCAGGTGGTTATTCTGGCGACATCTGGTGGAGTTAGGTCTGATAGTTGGGTGGGATATGTAGAGGGGAATGAGGGTTTTTTGGTGATGTGTGGATCCTATGGTTTGGGCGACGGTGCCGTCGCCGACGATTTGATTTTTGATGAGGTTTGAGAGTGAGCGTGAATATGTGTTGTGGTTGACTTTCAGCTGCGGGGATGGGTTGTGGTGAAGAATGAACTATTTTTTCCTCTATTATTTATTTAATATGATGATTTTAAACTTATCATTTTGTCCATTTTAATTTGGTCAAAATTAATTAAATTTTGATTTTCTTGGTTAACTAACGATCAAATCGACAGTTTCCATCTATCTGGACTCTAATTGCATATTTATGAAAAGTTAAGAACCTTTGCTGATACAAAATAAAAATCAGGATAAAGTCTACGAAAATTGAAGGGGTTAAGGACCGCTATTGCAACTTTCCCAATATTTTTCCGCTCTCTAACAACTCTCCTCAAAACCTCAGTCAGATCCACATCTCCATCATTTTTATGCAAACAACACATATACATAAACCTACACGTACACAGATACATTTATATAGCGTACGTGGGAGAATGGGTGGAGTGCCATCGACGCCGCTGCTGAGCGGAGGAGCGCGGCCACAGGAGACAGCGGAGTATCTAGTTGGAGAGTTTATTGGGGAGAAATCGTTCCCTCTAGCCTCCGATTACTGGAAGAAACTTCTCGAACTTCCTCTCAATCTGCGATGGCCCTCTCATCGCGTTCACGAAGCTTGCCAGCTCTTCGGTCAGTGATTTTTCAATGTTTCCTTATCAAAATTCTGTTTTTAGTTTTTATGGAATTCGCATTGTGTATAAGATATGATTAGTCGCGTTTGGAATTTGTACTTGATTTTTTATTTTTATTTTTTTGTTGCGTATTCGCGCTTGGTGTTGTTTTGAAATTGACTTCACGAACATTTCATGATTGATTTTAAACGGCTGAAGCAATCAGTTAAAATAGTGCAATTTAGGCGACTATTAGGTGAAGTGAAATTCTAATAATAATTATAACCCTATGAGCTTGGTATTTGTCAGACTTCTGAATTATTAGAAATCGCGGATGAAGTTTGGAGTTCTAAATTCTTTTCTTTATTTCTCTTCTTATTGGTACGCGGTATATATTGCAAATGCTGTTAGGAAAGTCATGGTTATTGTTATATATCTCGAATTGGCTTGTTTATGAGTTCATTGTCAAATTCTGCTATTAAAATGGGGATTGATCTAGAGAATTTTCAATGAAGAGGTCAACTGTCTCAGGTTTACTATACAGATTTTTGAGGTTAAACTTAATGGGTTTAACTCAGTGCAGATTTTCTATGTGTGTCTTGTGATCTTGGTAGCATAAAAGATAAAATTGAATGGTATGATTTAGATTAAGGTTAAACAATATTAAGCTATCTACATGTATAGTAGGCATATTAGTCTCTTTTCAGTTCAATTTTACAGTTACAGCGCTTGGAAGCAATTTCTGGTGTTGAATTTTGCTGTTGTTTTATACACTTGGAAAATAATCAATGTGTCCATGTCTAGTCTCACAGCTTTAAGGCGTATATATGGTTTTGGTTTTGATTCAACTAGAGGAAAGACTTAATGAACACACCTTGCATGCAGCTATGTTTAATCAAAAGAGTCTAGCCTTGTCTGATTTAGTTTCACTAAAAGAGGAGAAGCCTCATTTCATTTATTTAGTAAATTGATTCCCCTTGGATGGTGGTGTCTATTTCTGCCAACCATCTGCAAATACCCCAGGAGATCTAAGGAATCAATTTTTAGCCGGATTTCTTCTTCATCCACTTATTGGGATTTAGTAATCCTTCTACCCTTACTTTAGTACCTGCAGAAAATTTATGAGAAAGCATCAAATTACTATGTTTGTTGAGCTTGCTTGGCTAGGCTTTTAAGTGCTTATAAGCAGTCAATACTTAGGAATGTGTGATTAAATAGTAGGTAAAAATTATGGGTACCACGGATGAAAATAGACCTCTGCCAAACATGCACTTAGCTTTTAGATACTTTAAGTACCCTTCCAATTTTTCTATATTTTATGAAGTATGGAATTTTCACCGACATGGTGCAACTAAAAGGAACTTATCACCACATCAGGGTTATTGGTTGCTTTATAAGATCAGTTTGGAACCTAGAGCTTATTTTTCACCCTCTTTGAATTTCACGAGGAAGCAAAACAAAGACTTGCACAGTTACATATGATCTGACATACAGAACAACGTCTTGAAACAAGAAAACAAAGCAAGAAGTTGTCAACTGTCCATGATACTTACTGTCTATCGTGTTTTATGCAGTGGTGAACAATTGTTACACAAGACACTTTGCGAAGATTTTAATTCACCTAGCATGGTGTTTGCAAGAGTGTGTTTCTACTTCTGGTGTGCCATCCCCAGCTTTTGCAAAAGCTCTCAATGCATTGTATGTATCCTCTGTTTTTCTGAAGTATCTGATTGAGAATGCTAAGAGTGAAAACTTCCAAGAACTATACTTGTCGCTGGATGAAAGTGAGGCAATACCAAATAAATTCTCAAAAGGTTTCTTCTATGCATCATAATTAAGGCTTTTACTTTTAGATGAATTCTCTTTTACTTCATTCATTTTAATCACACGAATAATTTTACTTTATTTTTTCATTTTTCTTGCCAAAGCAGGTGAAGATGTTGCATATCTCATTATGCACAGCACTCTTAACTTTCTTGGCAAAGTTGATGTACGGTATGTTTGTACAGGTCATTAACCCATTGGCGCTCTGCATTATATGTATTATTCCCCTGATTTCATTTCATTTCTCTACTAGCCCTGATACGTATCTTCTACATCAAGAGCTGCTTAACTTCATACTTATTGCCATGTCAACTCAGCTTCTTGCTGGGCTGTCGCCAGGACCAAGTGATGTTCACCCTTTTATTGATGCAGCTATGGTTCAGGTGAATTTTTTTTTCTTATATGACCATTAACTATGGTTCAGTGAATTCAAGTAACTTTACTGGGTTCAGTGCTGATGTAGTAGTTCATTAACTTGTTTCTGTAGGAAAGTTCTTTGGTTGGTTTAGTTGTTCACAAGCTATTGCTCAATTACATCACACGCCCTTGGTTTCCTGTGATCAGTTCATCTTTTACCATATTTTCTGAAGGAAATCAGCCTGGTGTTCTACAGAGAGTTGGCTTTGCAGCTGGTATGATGATGTCATGCATTTCCTCAGTTAAACATTTACAAATATGCATTTAAATGTAGGCATAATTGCAGCCATGGCCCAAACCTTTCAAATCTTTGTAGGTTTTACCCTAACTTTTCATTTGTTGCACCCATGGTCCCAAACCTTTCAAATGAGTGCGACTGGAGGACAAATGGATGGAATTCATCCATTTTCCATTAGTTGACCAGAAAATTAAGTTTAAGACCACATTTTTAACAATTTCAAAGAGGGCAAAATAATGATTTTATATTTACCACATTAAAGAATTAAAATAATTAAATAAAAAACCAAAAAGAAAAATAAATAAATAAAGAAAAGAAAAGGAAAAACTGAAACCTTCTTCCCCAATACCCCATTCCCCACCACTGGTCGGCCATCGCCCAACCACACGACGTTGGCGGTTTGCGGTGGTGCCGGTGGTTTGCGCTTGCGGTTTCTCGCTCTTCCTCCAATTTTTCGCAATTTGCCTCTTTAATTCCTCTTTCTTGCACCCAAATATACACAGTGTTCAAAGATTTGAACAATGCCTCGACAATGTTTACACTCATCACAACTCATGCCCACGTTACAAAATCCCACCACCCTTTATTGCATTTGAATTATCTAGTTACCCCTTCTCAATTTCCTGTATACAATCCCAAAATAAGGTTTCAAAGGTACTGAAAAGTTGCAATTTTCAGCCGTTCTTCGTGGTTTCTTGAAATCAAAAGGTTGAGGAAATTTGAAAGTAGTAACGGGAGTTTTAGGTGCTTCAAGCATAAAGAGAGTGATGGAGACTCAGAATTGGAGGCGGAGATGATGGAGTTTATGGAGAAATCGGAGAAGCTTTCAATGTTTCCAACAAAGGAAGAGTCGCTCAAAGCCAGAAGAATGGATTTGGTGGAGTCTATAAAGGTGTGGCGTTGTGTGGTTGGGTGATAATGGCCGTGGGGATAGGTTTTCCTGGTTTTGTTGTAGAGGGTTGGGGTGGGGGTGTTGGGAAAGAAGGAGATAAAAGTTTCAGTTTTTCCTTTCTTGGTTTTTTATTTAATTATTTTATTTTTTTAATGTGGTAAATATAAAATTACTATTTTGCCCTCCTTGAAATTGTTAAAAATGTAGTCAAACTTAATTTCTGGTCAATTAACGAAAAAATGGAAGGATTCCATCCATTCGTCCTCCGGTACATGCACTTGAAAGGTTTGGGACTACATGTGCAACAAATGAAATGTCAAGGTAAAACTTGCAAAGATTTGAAAGGTTTGGGGCCACAGTTGCAAGTATCCCTTTAAATGTATTGACTTTCCTTTTGGATGGATATTTATTCCTTCCAGGAAATTTTCGAAGAAACAAAACATTGTTCTTTTCATTGTTCATTCGTTTTATTCAAGACTAATAAGGAAATACTCTTTGTTTCAGCTTTTATTTTGTAACTACATTTGTAGTGTGGCTTTGGATGTAACATCAATTAAAATGCTTGTTTGCACCACAATTGCCGGACTTTCAGATAATCCGTTTGTCCTTTTAATTCCTATACTCTCTGTCATTCATTCCATAGAACAACAAGAAGTATCATTCATTATCAACTTCTTGCATTCATATGTTTATTAAAAATGACCATGAAGCCTGCAATTGCAATAGTATGATTTTATTCATTCTAACTGAAATATTATGCTTCCTTGCAGCAAACTTGATGCTATTACCGTTCAATTACTTAGTTAGTTCTACTGGTGAAGCATCAAGAAGTTCACTGGCGGAAAACAGTCTTAACATTTTACTTATTCTTATCCATTATCGAAAATGTGTTGCGATGGACTATGTGAAGGATAAAACTGATAACAGCACTTCAGATCCTCTTCGTAAAGAAGAATCATATTTCTTGGTGAATCCTTTCTGCAAAGCAGTGGAAAATGCTCGTGATATTCAATGTGAGATCTTGTAGTTTGTTACAATCAAGATTCTTTAATGTAGTCACTAGTTCTCAGGTCTTTGAGTGGTCTGCCTGCAGTTGATAGGGAGGATGTTGAAGGGAATGCACACAATGGTCTAATCGTGAGACTACCTTTTGCTTCATTATTTGATACTCTTGGCATGTGAGTGTTATGTTCCTTCTGCTCAGCATAGGAAATTCATTTGTAAATTTGGTTGTATTATTATTATTATTATTATTTATTATTTTTACCCTAAAATTGGCGTCTTGGGTCTGTGTTCAACCATCGAAATGATTGTTGTGGGTCAAGTCAATATGAAACTCTGAAATAGAATAGTTCAGTTGAACATTCAATGAATATATATCGTGTGCATTTTAGTTGGTTAGTGCTTAGTCCTCAATTACTTGTGCAAGATCTAGTTGTCCATTTGAAGAAGTTTTTGCTATATTGTTTATTGCAGTTTCAAACATGATTTCTCTCATTCTTATATGACTTCACTTTTGATTTCTTGCATGAGATTTCTTTAAATGAGTTTGAGTTCAAGTAGTAGCATACATGCTTGCACACAGAACACGTGATTGCTCATGTCTGAAAAGCTTAAAAACCTTTACGCCTTGGTTTTGTGATTTATTCCCATTGGGGGGTTTTTGTTCTCAGATGCTTGGCTGATGAAACCTCTGTCCTGCTCCTCTACTCATTGGTGCATGGAAATTCAGATTTTCTGGAGTATGTTCTGGTGCGAACAGATCTGGACACACTGGTATGAAACAGAATCTATTACATCAATGCCACAAGGGAAATGGAAAGAGTAAATTATTGTTATCATTAATAGACTATAACTACTGATGAATAAATAAAGAATAATGTAGAAACATTGCAATCTTTTGTAATTTTACAAGTTAGAGTTGTAATAATTTACATAATGAATGGCAACTATTGACCCTCACGGAACATAAAATCCTATCAAGTTTATGACATTTCTCGCTTGGCACTTTATCAATCTGCATTGTATATATGTATTTCTATGACTGTTCATGGAGGATTTATTTATTTTTTTCTATGATTTGATGTTTCACTTATGCAAAGCATTTACGGTTTCCCATAAATTTATTTTAAAGCAATGATACAATTTCTGATCCTTCTTTGAATTATTTTTTATCAAGGAGAGGAGAGGAAAGGATCATTATTCTCACAAATTCCTATTTTTGACTTAAATCATAGTATGATATCTAATTTTGTGATTATCAACAGCTGATGCCGATGCTGGAAACATTATATAATGCACCGAGAAGGACATCCAATCATATCTATATGGTGCTGATTATCCTTCTTATACTAAGTCAGGATTCCTCTTTTAATTCCAGCATTTACAAATTGGTAAAGTAACTTTAGATATGCTCATTATTAGTTGACTTATTCAATGGCCTATATACTGAGTTAATTTTTCTCTAACAGGTTCTACCTAATGTTCCATGGTATCAAGAACGACTTCTTCATCAAACTTCTCTTGGTTCTCTCATGGTCATAATTTTAATTAAAACAGTGAAATACAATCTCTCTAAGCTGCGGGTACAACCTTGAGCATCTACTTTAGCTCATTTTCTTTGTCCTTTATTTCCCATTAACCTCTTTGTAGGTCTTTTGATATACTTCTGTTGTCATTTGCTGCTTCTGAAGCATTATCTTTCCTGTGGAGTCATTATATATGCCAAAGAAGCTTGCTTTAGAAGGATTATCTTGAAGTTTTGAAGTGTAATTGCAGAAGGAAAGTGAGGTTCAAATAGGAGACCACAAGAGTCCCAAGCTTAGTTCCCCTGTTGTATTTTGTAGCTTTGTCGATTACTACCTCCCCAAGCTCATTTCCTATACAAGACACCCATAAATAGTGACCACTGAATTGCTAGTGTCTGAAAGGCTCTGTAATCATCACATAATTATATTTTAACCAATAACTAGAAAGAAATTGTCCTTGTTACTTATTGCTTCTTGTATATTAAGGAATTATAGCAGCAATAACAGTTTTATTCTTATTCAAATGGACAATAGGTGTTACATTAATTGATTAATATTTCTTAACATGTTTTATTTGAACAGGATGTTTATCTCCATACAAATTGTCTTGCAACTTTGGCAAATATGGCACCTCATGTTCACCGTCTGAGTGCATATGCATCACAACGGTTGGTTAGCCTTTTCGATATGCTTTCGCGCAAGTACGTCTCCTCTTTATTGTTTTGTGTTCTTGTCATCCTATTACATGTTAAATATTAACTATTTAATTATTATGCTACTTTGTTTTTCTGATGTTGATTTCAATTTAGGTACAATAAATTAGCAGAGATTAAAAATGACAAAATGCATATAGCAGACAGTGAGCTAAGAGGAGATAATCTTCCAGATGATTCAGTAAGACAGTCCCTTCAATTATTTTGTTGATTTTGGCTATTTCAATTCCATGCAAGAGTACTAGGCTGTTAACCAATATACCTTTGTTCCAGGCTGCAGAACTGCATCTATATGCTGACTTCCTGAGACTTGTACTGGAAATACTAAATGCAATATTAACTTATGCCTTGCCGCGGAATCCTGAGGTATGATTGATTCCTTTAGATGATCAGTCAAGGCAAAGTAATTTTTATCTATATATTATAGCATCACACAGTTTATATTGCATACCTTTTCTTATATGTTCTACTGTGACTTCGCTTTTTAGGTGGTTTATGCAATTATGCACAGGCAGGAGGTTTTCCTACCTTTCAAGAGTCACCCACGTTTTAACGAGCTGCTGGAGAACATTTTTACTGTACAATTCCGTTCTAGATTATTTCTATTTTGTTACTCATTTGTCTTGACCAGATGTAGGCTAGGGTAGCTGATACTAATAGGAAATGTGCTTTGTCTTTCTGGATGTAAATAGACTGAGCTGTTTCAATTTTGCAGGTTTTGGACTTCTTCAATAGCCGCATTGATGCACAAAAGATGGATGGTGAATGGTCAGTTGAGAAAGTGCTTGAAATCATAATAAATAACTGTCGATCTTGGAGAGGTGAAGGCATGAAGGTAGGTTGAAAGCAATGCTTATATAACTAGTTAAATGTAATATTATGTGATGCTTAGTTTTCATACTAGTCTTTTCTTAACCCCTTTTCTTGGTCTTGGAAAGATGTTTACACAATTACGTTTCACCTATGAGCAAGAGAATCATCCCGAGGAATTCTTCATACCGTATGTATGGCAAATTGTATTGTCTCGCAGGTAACATCATAAAAAATATAAAAATTGATGCCAAAGAATCAAATGTTCCTTTTATCTGTTCGATAATCTTTTTGTGTGTTCATGTGCAGTGGATTAAGTTTCAATCCCAGCAGCATAAATTTGTTCCCAGTAGAACTACCCACGAGTGTAAGTTTTATCTTTTATTTTATTACCAATTTTTACACATTCTTTTCTATCGCTCTCAGTTTCCATTTACATGCAGTTCAGCGAACGTACTAAGATATGATGTTCTAAAAATGTAGAGTCTAATAGGAATAAGCCATGGTGGGGAGGAGCTAGATTCATGACGGATTGATTGTTCTACTGGAAACGAGATATTTACAGTGGAGGGGACGTAGAGAAGCTCCAGAAAGAACACACGGTGGAGGAGGTATAGTGAATTAAAAGGCCAAGTGAAGTGAAGAAAACAAGTTTATGTACATAGATATAATAGGAATTTTCAATTTGTTTTTCTCTATGCGTTGGTTGAGTGTAAAGGTCTTCTCTTGTTTTTTGGTGATTATGATCACTGTTATATAATGAATAAGAGAGAGTGGTGAAATTAGTATTAATGACAAGATCAGAAAAGAAATGAGCATATTATTTTATTGTAGGATAATTTAAAACATCCTTCACCCATCCGATCCGTGTATTATGAAGTTGAAGTTTCCATATAGATGTCCAATTTTCAACTGAACGTCATATCTTTTGGAATATCATTTTCCTTTTATGATGATAATAAAAAGCACAAAGCATGAAATGGTAAGAATGTTTTTGTATTGTATTATTATTTTACTGCAAAAATATATTTGGCGATGAAGATGTGGCGTCGTGTTAACAGTAAGGACGACGCAATATTACTGGGAAATTGTCTAATATTTAATTCGGAATTTTATTTTTTCATAATTACGTTTGTATGAAAATACAATTTCAAAATTAATGAGCCTGTGATTTTATTATTATTTTTCAAAAATTGGGTGATCATATTTGTTAGCTTTAATAAAATGTCGTGACATAATTTTAAATTATACGAGTCAGTCTCAGTTCACACAATTTATGGGTTAGGCTCGCATGCTAATTCACAAATTATATAACAAAATTTATGAATTGCAACCATATATTAAGTCCCTGTTTGATGCCCATTAATTTTTTTATATTTTTGGAAAAAGTGATTTTTCCCCCCTGAAGAATGAGTAAAATAGGAAAAAAGTTTATGTGTAAAATATTTTACTATGAGAATGTGATTGAAAATAAGTTAATTTTTTTTTTTTTACGTAAATTTTCGAGTGTAAAATTTATCTCAATTTCTTTGCAAGTTCAAGTGTGCCC
>CAIGRE010064907.1:0-11693 GCA_903798275.1 Fraxinus angustifolia subsp. syriaca
AATTATTCTAATTAATTAAATTTGACCTATAAGCTTAACTGATCTAATTAATTAATAAATAATTCAATTAATTAATTCTACAAACATATCACACTTTCAATTAATTAATTCTTTATATAATTCTTCTGATTCTCCCTTTTGTGTGACTTGTTTAAGTTTTCGATCAAGATGTTGGACGATGCGAATTATTATTTTGAACTAATTAAAATAAGAAAAACTTCCAATTTTAATTAATTATCAATTCACATTCATCGTCCCCAATTGACATCTAATTATTCATTATGGTAATATATATGATGAGAAATGTTATATGGTATGACAAAATCAAATTTGTTCGTTTATCGTAAAATTATAATCATTTGGTTAATATGATCTGATCAATTGTGAGATATGAAAGTGCGTCGATCTTTATTATCGATCATATCTTCATCCTACTTTTAAGTCAAAAATAATCGAAACTCTTTTTGACTTATGCATTTATCTCGATCAATATTTCGATATCAACTTAACTGAATGAAACATAGATCATATTATTTTACTATCTAAGAGTGACGAATCACCTATTGATCATTCACAACGTTTGTATGATTCTTGAAATATCTAAACAATATTGTATTAGTAACTATTGGCTAACTACATCCAACATCATAGAAGTACAGCTATCCTCATATCAAATACTATACTAATCTCAAGTTGAATGATCAATTCCACTACGAACATTAGAGATTAACCACTGACGATCAAATAACCTTTTGACACCGATATCCTAAGCTTATGTTTGGCCACCCCATATTTGATCTTACATTCTTTCATAAAAATACATTTTCTTAGCCCCATTTTTGATACACATTAAAATTTTCATTATCATTCTTTTATTCATTTTCAATCACATATTCTTCAATAAAATAATATTTTTCATTACATCAATAACTCTTCCTTCTTTTTCAACCACATATTTTTCATCAATCTACTATTCTAGAATACATTTTTCCAAAACAATATGGCTCAAACACACTATAAGATGGGGCTCTATTAGGGACTAAGAGCATGCTTGATAGAACTTTATTATTATATATCAATTAGACTTTATTTTTAATAATAAATTTCGTAAGATTCACTACTTTATCCATGGATCCACAACTTTACTAAACTAATATGATATTTTTAAGGATTTTTTTCTTTTTTTTTTTAATAACGTGTTACTTTTCACTTTAAAGTAAAATTTTTTACTTATTTTTAATAGCAAAGGGAAAATTAGTTCCAAAACAAAATGAACCACAAGATATCCCCCCTTATCCACTAATCCTAGCTGGGGAATGTGAGACAGAAAAAAAATTGATGACTGCTCAATCCAACTTCTCGACAGAATGGGAAGAAGAAAGAGAAAGAGATGACTTCTTCTGCTTCAGCTTTTTCCACCATTTTATTACACCGTAAAATAAGCGATTTCTGCTGCACCACCCCTCCTTGTGTCTTTAACCATTACCCCAAAACTCATGTTTCTTCATTTCATCGTCTGCACAAAGTTTCCCTACGAGGTAACCAGCCGTAGAACAAAATTTTCATATTTATTCTCGCTTTATTGAATAACTAGTGCTGTGTATCTGAACTGGGTTTTGCATGAAACGTCTGGAAGAATTGGTTCCTTGAAATGATGTTGTTTACTGGAAATATCTCTTCTTTTTTGAGTTTTTGTGTGTGCTTTTTAGTGTTTTTCTCGTTGTACGGATTTTTAATGAATCTTGTAAATAGCATTTAGCTGTCTCGCTAAGTATTTTATGGGTCACCTCGTTCTGAATATAAGTTCTTCAGAGTGAAATGGATGGATGCATTCGAAGGCTATACATAACAGAATTCCATTTTATGTTTTGCATTAACATGTCTAGCATTATATCCTCATTTGTGCCTTTCAGGTTATTCTTTTAGATGGTTACAGATTTTTATTATATTTGTTATTCTTTATTCGTTATGTATAGCAGTCAATATAATCTTCACGTCATACCAGTATAATGGACTCTGCAGGAGATTCAGCCAAGCATTTCTCATTTCTTCTTCTTTAGTTTTCGATTGTTGCATATCAGACTCGGTTTAAGTTAATTATTCTCTGTCATAGTGCTAATAACTCTATGATGTTCACATTGAAGAAAAATGAAGGATAAGGGAACGAAAAACGACACATAATAATTTTCTGGTTTTTTATATCAGTAAGTAGAGAGGAAAGAAAGTTTAATGTTGTATATAAATTGAACATTAGAAAGAGAACTTGATCTTATATTTTACACACTTGAGCTACTCATTTATATCTAAGCTGCTTGGGCTTGACTTGAATTTGGCTGGAAAAGAGCTTGTTCAAGGCTGAAAAATAAACAGCGAACTTCAACAATTTTTAGACTTGTTAACTATATCAAGAGTTTGAACATATTACTGTTTCGACAGGGCTCATTGCTTATGAAATTCAATTGAACCCCGTTCAATTATATAAATCTTGTTCACCTTACAGGCTTATCCCCTCGACCGCAAATCCATACGCATGCCAGGTTGCCCACATATTCCTACTATACAGAACATTTTTAAGAGAGTTATCCGAGTGTGAGGGGTGTGAGAAAACTTTTACTCTTCTTCTCCAATATGGTGAAACACTGACACCAAGTGAATGTAGCTATCAAATTGACGATGAACAACGATAAATCTGTGATTTCTTCGTTTGTTTCAGGTTACGTTCAATTTTATTAGTGCTCTCTTAAGTAGGAATGATGGCTTCACTATATTGTTAAGACTGCCTTGTCTAACTGAGACAGTTTCGATATTTCTGCAGTTACAAATGACTCAAGTAGAACTGATGTGTCCCCTGATGAAACCTCTCAAAGATCAGAGGCCGACAAGCTCGTAGACGGTATGGACTTTGGTGAACTTTGTAATGAGTTTGAGTGCATCAGCAGTCCCTCGATTGAAGCTACAGCAAGACAACTTGTTCGTGACATTCTAGAGCTTCGCGAAGGGAATCGTGCTCTAGGGACCTTTGCCGTTTCTGTCAAATATAAGGTATTTACCTGCATTTCTGCATCGTGAATGCATTAGTGCTGCCTTTGATTGTGACATCATCTCTACCTGAAGAGATTTTGTATATCTAGTTTCATGCATTACAATTTAAAGTTTTTGCTTTCTGATTATTGAGTTTTAAACCTCAATATATTCTTTCGGGTGACATTGTTGGCATGATGGAATCAATTTGCTATTTGATAGGCCACATAAGTGCTGGTGTTTTAGTTTCTAAATTTATTGCAAGTAATTGCAGGATCCAGTAAGAAGTTTTACTGGTCGAGAGAAGTACAAGAGACAATTATGGGCGACCAGTGCTCTAGACAATCCCACAGTTGTGAGTTCTACACGTTAAGAGCATGCTTTTTTCTGAAATCAGATTTTTAGTGATGAAATGAGCTCGTGTTGATTCATGTAATTGTATCTTCAGAGTGTGCAGCAGATGGTGATGCTATCAACTAGTGTATTAAATATCAATTGGACAATAAAAGGGAAGCCTAAATCTCCACTTTTCAGTCTTGGAGGAGAATTGATAGTGAAAGTGAACTCCAAGTTTACTCTGAATCAGATAAGTGGACAAGTGATCGAGCATGAAGAATCCTGGGATTTGTCAGCTTCGTCTCTCAATGCTCAAGCGTACTTCTGGACATCACGAAGGCTCTTTTCTACAGTCGAGGCTGGAAAAGATGTTGGAGATTTCGTTAAAGACCTCAAGAACCGTGTTACTACAGAGAATAAGAATTTGGAGATCTATCCAGACCCTAATGGTGATCCAACAAAGGTATGTACATTCTATTTTGACATTTTCTTTTTCCTTCTGAATACAATGTCAATTACTATATAATCCTCTCGACCAAACATGTGTATCTGTGTTTCTTCTGAAATTACTATGTAAATTACACATGACTGACATGATACTATATTTTCTTGATCCAGTTTTTCCAGAGAGATGATGGATTCCAAAGAGATGTATACCAGATTGCACTATTTCTTGCAGTTGTCTATTTTGTTGTACAGTTCTTGCGGACAACGTTGTAAAGCCTGATCACTAGCACAAATTTTCTTGGTACAATCTGAACCATCTGATGATGTATGCAGTATATATGTATGGGTGATGCTAGGTGTACCTAATATTTTAACTAAAAAGTTACTTAATCAACGCATGTAGGTCCCTTATTGGAGGGCGCATGTGGGCCCAAACACCCCCCCCAATAGGGAGCCGCCACGTGTTGATTAGGTAACTCTTTAGGTAAAATATTATGTACACGTATCTTTTTCCTATATGTATAACATAAAATTCATTGTTAATAGGCACATGTGGTAATGCAATTAATAAGATTTTAGTTCATTTTTTTTTACTTCTTTAATACTACGTTGGAGAGTCCTATTCAATCCTTGTCAAACATAGGAGATGTAGCGACCCAAATTTTATAATTTAAGTCGCTACCAAAAGTTCTAATAAAATTTTGCGTTGTGACATAAATTTATACATAATATTATGTATACTCGAAGTTACACAGAAAATTTGCAAATCCTTTATTTATTTATGGATGAATAATAATTATCATTGGTTATATTAACACTAAATTTCGAAATAGGTAATGTGACAAATTTCTTTTTACAATTATTATAACTAATCATTTTAATTGAATGTGCATGGAGACCATGAACTAATTTGCCAAAAATACTCCCTGAATGGTTAAAACTCCAAATCTAACATATCTATTTGAACTGAAACTTTTAACAGTAAAGAAGACCTAACATAATAGAAACAAGTTTGAATAAAGAAGACCAACATAAATGAAATTTGCTTGAACCCATCAAGTCACCCACGGAATTTTAAATTCAAACAACTTTCGTTCCAAAACCTAAATAAAAGATCCACCTAATAATAAAATTAAAGTAAATGTTGAAAGTAAAATCTTTAGTCATGTTACTCTCAATTTAATTTATTAAGTCCAATGAATCCAAATATAATGACTGCATCTCTTTGCCCACCATCCCACGACCCATTCTAATATGTGAAAGATAGGGAAAATGGTGAGTATATGGAGATACTCAGTAAGACGCGAATATTTTGTACAATCTCGAATAAAAATATTAAGTCATGAGCCAAAAATATCATACCGTCCTATCATATCTCTAGAAATCGGTAAAAGCTCAATAAATATCATATCTTTGGTACCGGATGGATATAACATACATATCATATCATAACTTTCATTAATATAATATTTATCAATATAAAAAAATAAATTAAACTGGACAAACCACTTGTCCCTCGTAATCTTACCTTATTAGATCAAATAAATTTGAAGGGCAAAAACCAAAATCACTTTCCAAATCTTTATTTGCTACTTATTTACAATATGTGTGTGTATCTATATATTCTATGGTAATAAAACCTCTTGTATGGTATTTAAAGTTGAAAATGAAGTTGGATTTATGGTAAAATTAAACCACAAGCGCCGTGTTCCACCATATAAAATTACTACAATCATTATCCCAAAACAAAAGCACTTTATCCCCTGTTAAGTTCTTGGGTTGCCTCAAATTCTTGGCTTAGCTTGATGTATTTGGGCCTATGCTACTTCCGGTTCTTTGGCTCTGTTTGATTGGTTTGTGAAAATCGTGTTTTATACTTACACGCCTCTTCTATTTCTTGATCTTGTGATATGGCCATTCACTTGGTTAGCTCTCAGTCGTCTGATCTGTGACTTTTGATCTTGGTGCATTAAAACCGTCTTTAACATTTCATTTGAGAGTTCTTGTGTTTTTTTGGTGAGATGATTTTCTGTGAGTTAGGGCTTCATCTCTTCTCTCAGTCGTCTTTTTGTAAATCTTAGTGGCTGCTCTTTTAATCTCTATAAAATTTGAATGATAGTTCATATATTATACTTGGTGTATAGTCTGTGTGAGATTGTGTATAGAATCTATGTGATTTGAGGTGAGAGAAAAACTGTGAAGAAATTGATTTCTTCATACATTTGTAACATTTCTTGGTGATTCTAGTGGAACTAAAGCAATATCCAATTTGTGGATACTCAACGGGTGAGTAGGCCATTTGGCTGAACATCCGAGTTATTTGGGTGAAAAGTTCTCTGTGTTCATTTTTAATTTTAGCTATTTACAGTTTTAATTCGTGTTTTTGTATTCTTTGGGACCAACAAGTGGTATCAAAGCTCTGCTTGTGTTGAGATATGTACTAGTGTTCGTTTTAAAGACACCCCATTTTTTCAAAATTGTTTAATATTACAAATCTCGCGATTTATAAAGGGTTCCGTGAAAAACCAAAATTTGTTGAATTTTTCTTGTTGATTCAATTTTTTCTGAGAAAATCCCTTTAAAGATTCAATTATTTTTGAACGGATATGTGTGATCTTGGTATAAATTGTTTCTATTCTTGGTTATCTCCATTGATCTGGTGTTTCTACAGAGTTTGTGGCATTTTTTATCTAACTCAGTACTGAGTCGTGGTGACTCTTTTGACTCGTACTAAGTCGTGGTGAGTTGAGTTGACTCATTTCGATTCCCACTAAGTTCAGTTTGAGTCTTTGTGACTCATTGCCTCCTGCATTCAAACTGAGGTTTTTTACTTGATTCTGGTATTCTCTAAAACCCTTTACTACCTTTACTCTATGTTGTATCCTGAGTCAATCCTTCAAATTTGTTATTAGGTAAGTGATCCTCTCCTATTTTCCTTTATCCAAGATCTTATTGAGGATCTGGGATTTGAGGGAGTAGGGGAATAAAGGGTTACAACTCTTTAAACATTAAGGGTTTACTTAATATAATTGTCTCTGTTGATAAGTTGTTTACTTTGATAGAATTCTGTAATATTTGAAGTTCTCTTTTCTCTCTCACTATCAATTCTTGTTATACTCTATGTGGCATATTATTTGGTTCTTGTGTGTTTATCTGTAATCATGACTACTGTACATAAGTTTGAAGTAGAAATTTGGAGAGAGGCAGGGGATTTTATTTTGTGGCGTCAGAAAATGAGGGCACTGTTGTTACAACAGAGATGTGCTACTGTTATTGATGGGACTTGGCCTTCTGAATTTAGTGTCTATATGAGATAAGAGTTAGATGCGATTGCTTGGAGTTCCACTTTCTTCACTTATCTGATACTATTATTATCAAAGTTGGGGAAACCACCAGTACACATGGTCTATGGACTAAGTTAGAATCTCTCTATCAGCTAAAATCATGCCCAACAAATGCTATCTCCTAAGACAGTTTTACAATTTCAGATTTAATCCATCCTCCACACTAGAAGAAAATATTGATAAATTAACTAGACTTGTTCAAGAATTGAATGACTGTGATGAGAACTTATATGAAGATCAACAAGTTGTGGCTCTGTTTAATGCACTAGGTGATAGATATAGAGACCTCAAAAATGATTTGGAATATGGGAGGACTGATCTTACAGTTGATATTGTTATATCATCCACAAGGAACAGAGAACTTGAACTAAAAACTGATTTCAAGGACTCTAAGTTTAATGAAGCTTTGAATGTAAGGGAGAAACTCAATCAGAATAAAAAGGGGAATCAATGCAACTACAATTCCAATAAAAAGAGATAAACCTCAATTGTCTAAGTTCAGAAATTAGAACAATAATCAATCAAAATCTAAGCTGCAAGTTAGAAAATTCCACCTAATCAAAGACCACTTTAAAAAGATCTCTGATATGAAAGATAAACATTGCTATTGCCTACAACAATGAACATGATATTCAAGGGGTTGTCCTTGTTAACTCCAATAATAGAAACCCAAAAGAATGAGTTCTTGATTCTGGTTGCACCTTTCATATTTGCCCTATAAGGGATTGGATCACTGAATTTGTCGATCTAAATGGAAGACAAGTTTAGATGAGAAATGACATGAGTTGTCACATAAAGGGAATAGGAAAGGTAAATCTTCTTATAGACAACAACCACATACTTGAACTTGATAAAGTTAGATATGTACTGAATTGAAAATGAATCTTATTTTCTTAGGAGAATTGGATGAAGATTATGATATAAGAATTCATCAGAGCTCTATAAAGCTGCATCTTAATCATAAAGAAATCATTTCTTTGTCTAAGATAAATGGTATCTATACCATGCAAGGTGAACCTTTAGTAGGTTACAGATCTGCTACTGTGAATTCCAACCCTGATAAGTCTTTAATTTGACATAATAGACTTGGCCACGTGTCTGAAAAGGGACTAACCATTTTGAATAAACTTCAATATTTTGAAAGAGACAATTTTGAAAAGTTGAGCTTCTGTGAAGACTGCGTGCTTGGAAAATAGAATAAACTACCTTTTAAAACTGAAATGCATAAATTCATTTCTATTTTGGAATACTTACATGCTGACCTGTGGGGTCCAGCATCTGTGAATACTTTGAGTAGATTTAGATTCTACTTACTCATAGTAGATGATTTTTCAAGAAAAATATGGACTTTCCTTTCGAAACATAGATCTGACACTTTTCAAACTTTTAAGTAATGGAAATCGATGATTGAAAATCAAACCAACAAGAAAATCAAAACACTTAGGACTGATAATGGCCTTGAATTCTACAATTTGGAATTTGATTCTTTTGTAAGGAAAATGGAATTCTAAGTCATAGGACTGTGACATACACTGCTCAACAAAATGGTAATGCTCAGAGGATGAACAAGACCTTATTAGAAAAGGTTAGGTGTATGATTCACAGTTCCGGACTTCCAAAATTCTTTTAGGGTGAAGCTTTAAAAACTGCAACATATATTATAAATAAAAGTCCTTCTAGCGCTATTGATTTTTCTTTGGCTTTGCTGCTATTCCTATTAGAATGAAGGAAAACTCTAACTAAGATCTTTGAAATGTGTTTTCTTAGGATATGAAGAAGAGACCAAAGGGTATAGACTTTGAGTTAAATGTAAGAATAGGTTCCAAGTGATCATAAGCAGAAATGTTATCTTTAATGAAAGTGATTTTTCTTGCAAGACTACATCTGAAATAGAACCTGTTGGATCTGCGCCTATAAAAGAAACCATTCTTGAAAATCAAACTGATAACTAAAATGATTTGATTGAGGTGGAGTCTACCTAATCTGAAGTGAATCAAGATCTAAGTGAACCTGTAGTTGAGGTTAAATCAACTAATTCATCTCTTTTTGACTATCAATTGACTAGAGACAAAGATAGGAGGAATAGAATTCCTTCCACTGGGTTCAGTAATGATGATTTTGTTATCCTTTTCTGTGCTCTAAACTCTTTGAATTCTGAACCTTCCACCTTTGAAGAAGTTGTGAACTGTTCTGAATCAAAATTTTGGAAAGAAGCCATAAATGAAGAAATGAAATCTTTGATCAAAGACAAAACCTGGATTCTAGTTAATAAACCTAAAAATCAAAAGGTTGTTGACTGTAAATTGGTTTTTAAAATCAAAGGGGATTCTAATACAGGAGGTAAAAGATACAAAGCTAAACTCATTGCCAAAGGGTTCACTCAAAAGGAAGGAGTGGATTACAATGAAATATATTCTCATGTTGCTAAATATACTTCCATTAGAATTCTGCTTGCTCTGACTGCTCATTTTAATTGGGAACTTGATCAGCTTGATATAAAAACTGCCTTTTTGAATAGGGATCTTGATGAAACCATTTATATGAAACAGCCTGTATAAAGTAAAATCTAGCACTCATAAGGTTTGTCTGTTGAAAAAATTCATCAATGGCCTGAAGTAAGCTCTTAGACTAAGGTATAAAAAGTTTAATTCCTACATTTAGACCTTAGGTTTTGTTAAGAGCAATTATGATTCATGTTTCTTTTTTAAAAGGTCAGGAGGACCTGAATCCATTTATTTGTTATTATATGTTGACGATATGTTACTTGCTTGTTAAAACAGATTTGAAATAGATTTTATTAAGTCAAAACTAAAATTTGAGTTTGAAATGAAAGATCTAGGACAAGTTGAAAGGTTTATTGGCACGAAAATAGAAAAAATAGAACTGATTGCATTTTGTGTTTAAGACAATGTACATATATAAAGAAAATGCTTGAAAGATTTTCTATGATTAACTGTAAATCTATTTCTTTGCCTATTGCCAATCACTTCAAATTGTCTAGTGAATAGTCACCTAAAACTGATGAAAAGCTTAGAAGGATGGAAAATATTCCTTATGCTAACACCGTTAGATCTATAATGTATCTAATGGTTTGCACCAGACCTGATTTAGCTCATGGAAAGTATTCTAAGTAGGTTTATGGCTAACCCTGGTGAAACACATTGGTTGGCTATGAAAAGGATGCTAAAATACTTAAAATGTTCAACTGAATTAGGCTTATTGTTTAAAAATGTGATGAAGGCATTATTTTGAAAGACTAAATTGATTTGACTGTGGCGGAGATTTAGATAAAAGAAGATCTACTTCTTCTTATGTTTTCACTTTGTGTGATGGTTGTATTAGTTGGAAATTTCAATTGCAAAAACTTGTTGCCTTATCTTCTACAGATGCAGAACATATAGCTGCATGTGATGCTTCTAAAGAAAGTCTTTGGTTAAGAGGGTTATTAAGTGAAATTGGTTTTGTGAATAATTCTGTTAAAATTTATATTGATAATAAGAGTGCTATACATCTCTGCAAAAATTTCATGTACCATGATCGAACTAAACATGTTGATATAAATTTTCATTTTGTGAGAAACATGACTGAAAAAGGTCTAATTAGTCTAGAAAAAAATTCTACTGACTTTAATCTCTCTGACTTGGGAACCAAGGTACTGTCTTTTAATAAATTCAAAAACTGCTTGAAAATTGTAAATATCACTGAACATCAATGAGTTTAGAATAATCCAGTATGATTGGTTTTTTGAATAAGTACTAACTTTTCGTTCTTTATTTTTACAAGTTAATAAGAGAAAATGATACACATGGGTCTCTAGTATCAAGATGTCACCAAGAATTGTTCAGCAAGATGGAGAATGTTAAGTTCTTAGGCTGCATCAAATTCTTGGCCCAACTTGATGTATTTGGGCATGTGCTACTTCCGATTCTTTGGCCTAGTTTGATTGGTTTGTGGAAATCGTGTTTTATACTTACATGACTCTTCTATTTCTTGATCTTGTGATCTGGTCGTTCACTTGGCTAGCTCTCAGCCATTTGATCTGTGGCTTTTGATCTTTGTGCATTAAAATTGTCTTTGACATTTCATTTGGGAATTACTGTGTTTTTTTGGTGAGATGCTTTTCTGTGAATTAGGGCTTCATCTCTTCTCTCTGTCGTTTCTGTAAATCTTAGTGGTTGCTCTTTCAATCTCCATAAAATATGAGTGATAGTCAGATATTATACTTGGTGTATAGTCTATGTGAGATTGTGTATAGAATCTGTGTGATTTAAGGCGAGAGAAAAACTGTGAAGATTTCTTCATACATTTGTAACGTTTCTTGGTGATTCTAGTGGAACTAGAGCAATATCCAATTTGTCGATACTTAACGGGTGAGTAGGCCATTTGGCTAAACATTTGGGTGAAAAGTTCTTTGTGTTCATTTTTTATTTTCGCGATTTACAGTTTTAATTCGTGTTTTTGTATTCTCTGGGACAAACAATCCCCAACAACCCAACATGTGTCAACTAACCCATACAACTTAAAATAAAAAATAAAACATTTCCA
>CAIGRE010064915.1:0-10509 GCA_903798275.1 Fraxinus angustifolia subsp. syriaca
TATTATTTTATTGAAAAATGTTATACAAACTATAAAAGAAAAAAATATATTTTAAAATGATATAATCAAACAATAAATACAAAACAAGTGAAGCTCCCGATCAATTTCCTGGAGATTCCTCGAAACAGTGAAACAGTGGACTGTCATTTTATGTCGTTTTCAATTATCACCGTTTTCAAAAAGTTCCACGCGCGCACTTTTTCTCTCTCTTGGAATTTGGAAGTGTACTCCACAAGTTGCTTAGTTGCTAAGTTGTTCATCTTCATATACTGTTCTTTTTTTGTGTGTGAGTATATATACACACACAACCCTTGATCAATCTTGTACTCTGAAAATCAAGAAATCTTGAACAGAACCCTGTTTTCTAGCAAATGGTGAGTTCTTTTTTTTGTGGATTTAGGAAGTTGTGAAACTTTCCTATCTTTCGGAGTTTTATTTAAAATTTGGATCTGGATTTTGTGTGTGTGTATGTGTTTTTTTAATATACATGCACACAACCCTTATATATAAGGTTCGATCAGTTTTTTTCTTTAAAAATTAAAAATCAAGAAATCTTGAACAGATCCTTGTTTTCTAGCAAGTGGTGAGTACTTTTCGAGGATTTTTATGTGGGACGTTGTGAAACTAATACTCTTTCTACGTTACTTTTAAAATTTAGTACTGGATTTTGAATTCTAAAGATATTTTGATCATGGTTTAAGGTTTTTTTGGTAGATAACATACATTCTTGCTATTTTCTCTGTTTCTTTATTAGTATAAAATATTAATGTAACTTTTCACCTTTAATGTTGTGATCCTAATGAAATAGTTCAAATTTGCGCAGACAATTGACATGGCTATTGATGGAGAAAACCACCCGCTTGCCGCCGATTCAGTTCCTTTCGCCAGAAGGTCACTGGTCTCTCTGATTGTGTCTTGTAATTTGATTTGTTTCCAATTCATTTTTCTTCGGTTGATATTGTGAAGGGATAAAATTCCACGTTGAAGAAAGATGAAAATATAGACAGAGTTATAAGAGTTTGTGCTACTTATACCTGTTAAAATTCAACCCCAAATCTTAACAGGTATCGTAGAGAAAAAGGTGTGGATGAACTATCCAACCTATCAAGCCAGAAAAACATTAGACTAAATATGAATGAGTGGACATAAAAGAAGAAAAAGAATTTCCCTATTCCTCCATTTACGAGAGGAAGAGCTTGAAAATCCTTTCTGATATTGGATTGTAATTTGTAGTGCATTACCAAGAAAGATTTTCAGCATCCATATACCTGCATATATCTGTTACTTGCGCTACTTGTGCGTGTATACATTTGTGTTTCATCATTCATAAGCTATGGCATGTTGTGAATGTTGAAGCAAGTTATAAAGCAGTATGTGAATTGGGAAAGAATTTTAACCTCTGCCCAATTCTATATTCGCACCAACGTTTCGTTCTATTAGAATAATCTTATTCCAGTGTTGATGCAGTTATCAGCTGGATGCATTGGAAAAAGCACTAGAGGGAAACACCGTTGTATACTTGGAGACCGGTTCTGGGAAGACCCTGATTGCAATCATGCTCCTCCGCAGCTATGCCCACCACCTCAGAAAGCCTTCACCCTTCATTGCTGTATTTTTGGTCCCTACTGTTGTTTTGGTAACCCAAGTATGTGACTATGCATCTGTACATAGATGTTGTGCATTAGTTTTCATGTGATTTATTTGATTCATTATTTCTCGTTGTCCTTAAGAGTTTATGCAAATTTATAATTGCATGATGCATCACTTACCATGTAGTTGTTTGGTTTAATTATTAACCTGTTAATTTTAGAGTTTTCTATGTTAACCTTCCTTTTCCTGCAGTTACAATGTATATGGCTTTTTAGATGGTTTAAAATTTGATTTTGTACTTCTAATGGTTAAACAGCAAGGTGAATATATTGAGATGCACACTGACTTAAAAGTGGGCAAGTATTATGGTGAGTTGGGTGTTGATTTCTGGGAGGCTGCCACTTGGAACCGCGAAAAGGACGAGCATGAGGTGTGAATGACTCCCTCTTCTCTTTCTTTACTTTTGCTAATGATATGTACTCTATCATCATATATTTCAAGACCAAAATACTTAAAATAAATTCAACAATCTTTGTTATTGGATGAAGTTGCGGTATTGGGTTACAGGGCTGCTTATTGCGCACTCCTTCAAATTAGTATAAAATTACAATCCATTCTTAGCTAAAAAGTGGTTCTGTTTACTAGGACAATAAATTGGTGGAGGCATGAAGTAAGGGCTATAAACGTTATCCCAAACTATAATATGGGGCCTTGATTGGTACATATTTTGGGAGTAAGAATGCATTTTTACTTATAATGTGATGGGGAATATGTGGTTGAAAAAGTAGAAAAAGTTAATGATGTGATGTAAAATATTATTTTATTGAAGAATGTGTGGTTGAAAATGAGAATGAGAAAAATAATATGGTTCAAACAGGGGCTTAATTTAAGTTGCCAACTTAAAGCTACTATGAAAATGTTTGTGATGAAGTTACTTCTATAAGTCCTCTTGTTTTTTGTGATGAAAATGTATTACTAGTAAATGCTTAAACCTTCGTAAAGTTTTGAATGTTGTAAGAATGGTGAGAAATTATATTAATCTGGAAATGCATTCTTTATCATAATCATAAATACATGCTTCTCATATTGTAACACTGGGATTTCATGTTCAGGTGCTTGTAATGACTCCAGCGATTTTGTGTACTGCTTTGAGTCGTAGGTTTTTGGGTCTTGACCAGATAAAGGTTTTAATATTTGATGAATGTCATAATGCGAGAGGCAATCACGACTATGCTCGGATCATGAGGGTATGATTTTTTTGTAATACGATATGTCAAACTTGAAGTTATTTTTAACATCTTTGTGGTTTCATTAAGAGAATTTGATTATTGATCACAACTCACTTGTTTATTTGATATTTCCTCTTTAATTTAAAACCTTCATAGATATCTTAATAGCTTGTAATGAATTTATTTGACTATCACAATGTTAATCCGAAATTTGTAGTATGTTGTCATGTTTCTATGCCCTTGTTTGAGCTCCATTTTTCCAAAGCTTATTTTTCTCAAAACTCATTTTTAACTTGCATTCTCTTAATAAAATAATTTACATGTAAACCAAATTTTTTTTTCCTACTTTTTTTAATCATACATTCTCAAAAAAAAATAAAAAATAAAAAATCTCTATTCCAAAATCTATTATCCCAAAACAATGGGGTTCAGACAAGGGCTAAATGGTATATTCTTAATTTCTAACTTGGTATGGAATTTTAACCACTGGTTGTGTTCTTATGGTAACATAATAGCAGTAAGGTTAAGATTTTCTTGTGTTGTACAGTGCAAGAGAGTTCCAAATAAGCACATGGATTGTGTTTTCTCTATTTTAAATCCCATTTTTATGCATGATGGAACTTGTATCTTTACGAGGTTATTATGCCCCCATTTGCACCCATTAATTTCTCTTTCTCTTTCTCATTCTTCATTTCAACTACACATTCTCTCAATAAAATAATATTACACACAAATCAAAAACTTTTCATCACTTTTTCACCACACATTCTCACATCAATCACTATTCCAAAATTTCTATTTCTCCCAAAATGGGTTTCAAACAGGGGCTAAGTCAAATAATTGGTAAGTATTAAACCGCACATTCTCACATCAATCACTATTCCAAAATTTCTATTCTTCTAAAAATGGGTTTCAAACAAGGGCTATATATTTACGAGGTTCTTTTATATTTAAGTTCCAAATAAGGTTCTTATATATTTACGAGGTTCTTGTATCTTTCTGGCGGTTGCGATTTTTAGTCCTTTAGCTGACACTGAATTTTCACTGTGATTTTGTTTGTATCAAAATAAATTTCAGTCCCAAAGAAGAGCATTGATTTGGACTCAATGGTATAAACTTGAGTATCATGAAAATGTGTTACTTCTCATTGAAACAATGAGGGTCTCAATGACATGAACAACTAGTTACATCATAATGAATCAACGTAGACCTTTATTAAGTAATAAACATAATTAGTTTAAGTCTCTTAGCCTCAATTCAGATTTCCTTCTTTTGTTGCGATTTTTTAATAACCATGTCAATTTTGTCGTACAATGTTAACGTTTTGGAATTGACAAATAAGGTAGCATCAAGAAGCAAATGTGGAAAAGTGAGAAACCATTCACACTTTCAACTCTCTCCTGAATAAAAGAGGTGTGGGATGTATTATAATATAATCAATTGAAGTAAGAAATATTGGTTAACATGTGTGCATCTTTTATTTACCGTGAGTTACTTTGGCAAGGTGCATGAATAGATGTCATCAAAACTTTAGTTACCGAATTAAAATGGAGACACTTCTAAAGTTTTTAGTCTCCTTGAATTTGTCTAA
The DNA here is from genome assembly GCA_903798275.1 of Fraxinus angustifolia subsp. syriaca. Taxonomy (NCBI): domain Eukaryota; kingdom Viridiplantae; phylum Streptophyta; class Magnoliopsida; order Lamiales; family Oleaceae; genus Fraxinus; species Fraxinus angustifolia. The sequence goes on from CAIGRE010064915.1 coordinate 4,411, forward strand.
CATGACATTGTTCGACTTTGTCTCTAGTGATTTGGTTTTTGACTTACAATATTAGAAAAACAACATGCAGGAATTCTATTCTCGCCAACGACAAGAAAATGCTTTGCACCTTCCTAGAATATTTGGGATGACTGCTTCTCCTATAAAGGCTAAAGGTTAGTACTATGCAACTTCTTGAAAATTTTTAATTCAATCTTGGGTGTTGTATTGTGTATAGCTCTCTTTCGATCTCTCTGTTAGTGACTTTACCTGAGCACTTCATTTCGTTGCTCTGTATAGGCTCATGCTTGGCCACTCACCACTGGGAGCAGATTAGGCAACTTGAAAATCTAATGAATTCAAAGGTATTTTTGCTACCTTTGCTTTGTAATTCATGTATCGTTGTGATGCAAGCTTAATTTATGCAGCTAGTATAGTATAGTAGATTGACATTGTCAACTTACTTTGATATTAAATAATTTTTGAGAAAATTTTAAAATAATATACTTTGCTGTATCTAACCTGTTATATGTTGCCTACAAGCGAATTTGTTCTGGAAGTATTAAGGCATGTAAGAGTAGTTAGCCTTGCAAATCCCTCTTTAGTAGTGGCTACATATATCTGTGAATTTCGTTCTTATGGCTAGTGTCTCATTTGGGTTTGTTTAATGGTTCCTAATCTACACTGTTCTTATGAATGAAGGTCTTCACATGTGAAAGTGAATCTGTTTTAGCTCGGTATATCCCATTTTCGACTCCAAAAGTAAAGATATACAAAGATGTGGGTGTTCCTTGCCTCATTGTTGAACACATTGCAAGTGATCTGGAAAAGTTGATAGAGAAGGTATACACATCTCACTTGGAGCTAGTAACTGTTGGAATTGTCGCGTGTTATTGCTCCTACGAATAACTAACGATACAGTTTCACTTGATGAAAAATATGCTTACCATTGGAGTAAAATGGATGTTACAAGTGTAGCATGAATAGTATATCTTATATAGATTTGAATATTGATTCTCCATCATCTCTTGTGTACTTCATGGCTTTATGATAAATATCCTAGCTTGATGTTCTGTGGAGGTTAAACTTGTTGAAGACAAAATTTAAATAAATAAATGCGTCCTCTCTCTGTTACTTAAGGTTTTAGATGAGAAGATGTACCATTGCTAGATAAAAGACTAATGTTCAAGTTTTGTTGTCACCCATATATGAAATTTTTGCACATGCTTGTTTTTAATAAAAAACATAAAGTCCTATATGCACGTGAGGGGTCGGGTTGAACGTCTATTAGCTTAAGTTTTTAGATAAGGTGTTCAATATTAATCTTGTGAGTCCTTTACTTTTTCTACTCTCCGTCATTGTTCTAGTTGGAAGTTACTGGTGCTGCAAGCACTAGGGTGATTTGCATTGTTTTAGATACTAGGAGATTTGAACAAGTAATATAATTTTTTTTTATCTTAAGGACTGAAGCTGTATTTTTTGGGAACTTAACTCGTTTGTTTGGATTTTTTCATCTATGGTTAGCATTTTCATGCTGTCATTTGCTCTTCCCATTTTCAAGGTACTGACTTATATATACTTTTCATCAGCATAAACTTACTCTGGAAAGATCAAGTATCTCGATCTCTGCCGCTGAATCTGCAAAAAAAAGATTATCTAATCTTTGCTCTACCTTCATGTTTTGTTTAACTGAGCTCGGTGTTTGGTTAGCTATAAAGGTATATTTTTTATTTTTGTCAATTTTTTTTTTGTATATAAAAAGCACAATTTTTTTGCGGCTGTATCAATTGACAGTAGGAACTTCTGTTTGAATAGGCAGCAGAGATGTTATCTTGTGAAGAAACCAATTTCTTTTCATGGGTGACATTGGATGTACGTTTTGAGAAGGTTGTTAGAGATTTCGGTTTGGATGCACTTAAAGTCTTTTGTGCCTTTGTGCCGTCGGGTATTTCTAACTTTATATAATGTCCACACTGATCTGTTTTCGTCCAAGATTTAGATATTTTATTCTTTTCTATTCGTGAGGTGATTGTTTTGTTTCTGTTCATGAAGGTCCACAATGGTCTAATTGTTATGGTATAGAAGCTAAATTGAATTCTGGGTATGTTACATCGAAGGTTGCCTGCCTTGTTAACACTCTTCTTGAATACAGGTTTGCTAATATACGCTATATACATTTTTCTTTAGAAACTATCAGTGTTCTTTTTAAATCTTTTGATGAGTGCCTTACCTGTTTTGAGATTAACATGTTCACAGAACTAATTTAAATCATGAGAAAATTTTCGTTCTAATATTTCTTTGGAAGTACATTTTAGTTTTTGGGAAGAACTTTAGTATCCTGTTTATGATGTGTTAAACTATAGTTATTCGGAGTGTATCATGTAATAGGTGGTAACATCACAAGGACCTAATGATTAGGCAAACATGCATGGGGAAGAATCTTATGGTGTGTTTGATTGTACAGCACAAGATAAAAATATGATTTAGCGTTATTGCTACCACCCATGTTTATCAACTTCAAAATCTGCAAAATCCAACTGTGTATATGTTCCACCACATGTGGTGGGGATCTTTGACATGACTGCATTTTTGGCTAAGCTTCAAGGTGAGAGAGAAAGTCCGACTTACTTTGTAGTTGGGAATTGTACACAACTAAATATCTTATGATATGTTTGATGTCGTGAATTGAACATCATGAGATATAAAAAGCGTTAGTTGACGTTACACAATATCAGTCACCACCTATGTTCATCAACTAAAGAAGTGTTAAATTTCTAGTCACGTAGACTTCCCACCATGCTTGGTAGGTCTTGTAAGCTTAGAACAGCAGTGTTATCACCCGTGCTGCTGTTCTTGTTCATACTTCACCTGGAAGGGCACAAAGTACAAAGTCCCAGGTGTATCATTTTGGTTTCCTACTGTTCACGTGAAGCAGATACAATACCACTAATATTCCAATTATTCTCACTTGTTTCATAAGATATTTCTGGATTTTAATTGAATTTGGATGAAAATAAGAGCATTTGTCCAGTTTCTTGTTTCAATTGTTTATTAGTCATTAGTTCTTCACCACTTGTGGATATTTTGAGTTTGGTTGAGAGCCTTTCGTTGGTACTCTCTCTTACACGATACTTGCACAGGGAAATTAAGGATTTGAGATGTATAGTCTTTGTTGAGAGAATTATCACGGCGATTGTTCTTCGGAATCTGTTGAACGAGTTACTTCCCGAAGTCAGTGGGTGGAGGACAGAATACACGGCAGGGAACACTTTTAAGCTGCAATCACAGAGTAGGAAAGAACAAAACAAAATTGTTGATGAATTCCGCAAGGGCACAGTGGGTCTTGTACATGAATTTTTTATTTACCATTCCAATATTTGCTACTTTATTTTTATAAAAAAATATTTATTTTTGTTCTTGGGCATGTTTTTACAGGTTAACATCATCATTGCAACCTCTATGCTTGAAGAGGGATTAGATGTGCAAAGGTGCAATCTTGTGATTAGATTTGATCCCTCTGCCACAATATGTAGCTTTATTCAGTCACGTGGGCGTGCTCGTATGCAAGATTCAGACTTTGTATTAATGGTGAAAAGGTGAGCCCAGTAACTTTCAAAATGTAAAAATAGAAGAATAATAAAATGTTGATCTCTGTTTTCTTGTTGGGGAAAATTCTATACTGATGATATGAGCTCTGTTCTCACTTCAAAAATAGTAAAAATAGAAGGTAAAATCTCGACGACTGTTTTCTTGTTGGGAACAATTTAACAATTTCCTTTCTACTGCAGTGCATGATTTGATAGTTGCTTTAAGGCTTCAAACTCGTATCCGTTGGTTGAAGCCTAATCGAATATTAAAGTATCTATTAATCGAATATCCTGTCTTTTTGGTTGATAGCTGGTTACAGTAGAATATGAGCAATTCGATGGTCAATGATGAGGCTGATTATCACTTTCTTCATTGTTCTATTGGTTGATTGTAGTGGGGATACTGCCACCCTCAAACGTGTGGAGAACTATTTGGCTAGTGGAGAGATAATGCGGAAGGAGTGCTTGAGCCATGCTAATCTTCCTTGTGAACCTATTGATAATGAATTGAAAAGTGAAGAATATTATGAAGTTGAAACCACAGGAGCAATTGTGACTTTGACTTCTAGTGTGTCTTTGCTTTATTTCTATTGCTCGCGGCTGCCTTCTGACTGGTTTGTTCCTGACATCTTTCGGCCTATCACCATTTTGAAGCTTTTAGATTCTAGGTTGTCAAATTATCATAAGAACGTACATGATTGCTGTGTGGTTTGTTAAAGTGTTAATTTCTCAAAATTGTGATAAGAGTATTTTATTTTTTTGCCTTTTGATTTGTAGTTACTACAGACCTTACCCTCGCTTTGTGGTTGACAAAGAATTGGAAATTTGCACGCTGCACCTTCCAAAAGGCTGCCAAATACAACCTATTACCGTTAACGGTAAAAACAAAATACTGAAGCAACTTGCATGCCTAGAAGCTTGCAGAAAACTTCATCAGATCGGTGCCCTGACTGATAATCTTGTGCCTGATATTGTGAGGGAAGAAGCTGATGCTGAAGAATTTGGTAACTATTTGTTTACACTTCTGTTGATTATGATTATTGATTTGGAATTTTCTTTAGTTCTCCTACGGACTTGTTATTCAAGATTATGACAAGTTACAATATTTTTTTGAATCTGAATGTACAGGATACAAACCTCCTTATGTGGAGGAACATGTACAGTACTGCCCACAGGAATTGGTTGGTTATCACGACAATGAGTCCGAAAGGCTGTACTATTGCTATTTAATTAAATTACAGCAGGAGTTCACTTATACCGTCCAGCCGCACGACATTGTGCTTGCCACCAGGATAAGACTTGAATCTGATGTCGAGCGGTCAAATTTGGATTTAGATGTGGATAGGGGAAAACTACTTGTGCATGTAAAATATATTGGAAGCATTAAACTGACTTCTGAGCAGGTAAAATGCTAAAATTAATAATCTATAATCATTTGCTATTGTCATGTTGAGAATCTAACAGCCAATGAGAATTTTGATTTTCTGAAAATCGATTTTTAATCTTTGATTGCAGATTCTCTTGTGTCAGAGGTTTCAGAACACTGTTTTTAAGCATCTTTTTCATAATAATTTTTATAGACTTCATGAAGATCAGGGCAGATCTTATATGAGGAGTGACTGTGTGGCTTTTGATTATCTTCTTCTTCCGCTTCAAGGCTCACTAATTGATTGGAATTGCATTAAATCTGTCCTATTTCAAAATAACAGTTTCTGTGATATGCACGTTGATGGTTCTTCACCCAAAGGTCATGGTCATCTTGTGCAAACAAAGAATGGTTTGGTCTGTACCTGCATGTTAGAGAATTCGTTGGTTCATACACCTCATAATGGTTTCATGTATTGCATCACTGGAACTCTGGGTGCTTTGCATGGCAATTCATTTCTTAGTCTGAACAATGGTGAATATGTTACTTACAAAGAGTACTATGAAAAGAGGTCTGCATTATTCCGTTCCTTTCAGTTAAGCACTGATGTATTTACTATGCGTTGTCAAGCTTAATCTTAATAATAATGTTTTGTTCCTTGTAGACATGGCATCAAATTGCTTTTTCAAAATGAAGCACTTCTTAATGGGAGACGCATCTTTACAGTGCAAAATTACCTTCAGAGATGTAGAGGTCAGAAGGCAAAAGGTTGGTTTATTATTAAGTGCTTGTGCGAAAGTGATTTTCTTTTGGAGAATAAGTAGTTAAAAAGTAAGAAAAAGCTATGGGGAAACGTGAAAAATGATTTTATTTTATTTTATTTATTTACTTATTATTATTATTGAGAATGTGTGGGGGAAACGTGATTGTCAAATAAGCACTTTCAAAGAAGGGGCTAAAATGTATATAGAAACAATACATTTTCCCTTGGCATTTTCTAATGAAATCATGAAAGACAGCAGATTTTGTAAGAAATTCTCTCTTATTGACATTTTTTCATAAGCTAATACTGTAACAAGTTTAAAATTCTTCAGTTTCCCTTGCGTCCACCTATTTGTTGTCTCTCTGCTTAAGAAATCTAACTCTGAATCATGTATATATGAAACT
>CAIGRE010064954.1:0-16733 GCA_903798275.1 Fraxinus angustifolia subsp. syriaca
GTAGTCCAGAATATTAGAGCCAGTGCATTTGGAACTTGGTACTTTGGCAAGAATATAAAAAATGCAAATGAATCTGGTTCTGACTTCTTTTTCGTTTTCTACGACAATCTTTCAATAATCCCTCTTAAAACAAAATCACGTAATCCTTAATTCGTGAAGACGCACTTTAAATTGGATATAAAATTTGTTGCAATCTTTTCGGATTCTAAACACAGGAAAATTATAATGAAGACAAACCACGTGACGCAGCTTAGCTTAATATCAACATTATCATAAAATCTAACGATCCAAAACTGTAACACAAACTAGATTTTTAGTCAGAATAATCGATCTACCTCAGGTTTACAGGATGGAAAGATACAGAAGATGACGAAAAATTAAGTCGATGAAAAACAAAATCAAGGAGAACATTAGTTTTGGCTCAGTTCCTTCTCCCGCTTTGCATTTCCTTCGAAACTAACTGCATGAGAACGACACAAGAAGATGCATCACTTGCAATAGTAGATAATCAAAAAGGGGTCAAAAGCAGCCATTCTACAAGCTATCATGGCTATACAAATTTTAAGTAGAAACAGATACTAGTACTATCTGATTCTCAGATATTAAATGTATGCAACAAAACCATTTCATCAACTATATAAATAGTTCAAGCCTTCAAGGTGAACACCTAAAGAATGCAGAAAAACAAGGCTAAACAGATGCATGCAATGTACTAGCACAAAGAAAACAAGAATTGCCCCACACTTGTATTATACAGGCGAACTTAACCAATATGGAGAGATTCGACAAATAGAAGAGACGAAATTGCATTGGTCAAATAACAATTAATTAGCAGTAAACAGATTAATAGCTTCTTCACATCAACTCTTCCATGTGGCAAACCATAATAAAAGATTTTAGTCGTCAGATGGTTATTCTCCAGTTTTCCTAAGTATCTTTCCAGGCTGATAACTGTGTAGATAGAGGGCTCATGGAGGCAGTACGTCTAACTGCCTTTAACAAGGCAGCAGTCTGCCTAGCCGCCTTTAACAATGCAGCAGATTGCTGCCTGCAATAGCACTGCCTTGTTATTTAATTATTTTAAGATTAGGCTCAGTCTGGCTTGGTAGGCCAGTTCGGGCTTTTTACGGGCTGAGCCACGGGGCTGCCGAGCCAAATTAACAACCCTAGGTCATGATTAGCTCTACACCCCCTCCCCTCCCAACACACAGAGACGAGGAGGTGCAGGCCAGATTAGGCCAGAGCAAACAGAAATGGAAGGACGATGGTAATTTCTTCTGATTGTCATAGAAGAATGAAAAAATGTTGCAAATCAGAAAAGAAAAGGAATTTAGTTTTTCAAGAAGAAAAAATGGAAGGAAAGGGAGACAGAAAGGAAAAACCGGGAAAAAAAGCATAACTAATTTCCAGCTTTCAGATGTTGTTCTGTTAAATTTCCCCTTCTAATGTTCTGCTACATAAAACTATATAAGAAAGAATATAATGGTAAAGGAAGAAGCGAATCCAGTCCATAAACTTTGGATGCTCACCCAGTAAATCTTCATCCAATGGTCCAAAATTTTGAAAATAGTTCATAAACCCCCAAGAGAACATCGCTGAACTATACAATCATCCCCTCCCCCAGGGTGTCCAGTATGACACTACGCAGGTTGAGGAATTCTAGAGTGCATATGATACATGTGTTGGAACGGCAGTCCAAAGCACAGACCTACAGTTTTGCAAATCCTTTTTTCAAGTTAATTCCAGTAACACGGAAAACAAGAAACCACCTACCTATAAATTATATAGGTTTACATATAAACGAGTGGTATGCATCCCCTTATTCGAGTACGTCTGATCACACACTAGGAAACAAATATATAATTTTACCTATAGTCGGTCATGAAATATGAGCTTTCTATGCACAGTAATTAGGTTAGCAATATCAGTCTAGTTATAAAAAAAATGAGTCTTGCTGATAATCAAAATAGAAGATACATAATTCATAGAGCGTAATCACGATTTCATTTCAATACAGATGCATAAGTAGACATACATACAAAAAGTTCAAGCGTAGGCATACCATAATACCTTTTAATTAACTTATAAATTTGATACCTGTGAAAGGAGATTAGAGTTCGAGCTTGAGTTCTTCTTTGCTGTCGGAGAAATAATGGAGAATGTAAGGTGTGACCCGAATGACGGCAACCCAAACCCCGAACATTGCTGCGTGGGACTTGAGCTGCTTCAACGCCTCCGCCTTATCCGGCTTCCTCATGAACATTCCGGGAAACATCTTCGCCGTTAAAATCGAAGCCGCTCCTCCTACTTCTTAGGTGTGACGGATCTAAAACCCAAATCCTATCAAATTAGGGTTTTTTGAACAATTTTAAGATAAGGAGCCCAAGAGAAGCCCATCATTTATTGGGTTAAACTCAGTGACTAGGCCCAAGTGTTTCAATTTTGGGCTTAGCTTTCTTTAAGTTTTATGGATTTCCGGGCCGTGTAATGCAGCTTTAAATTTCTACTGGCGGCATTAAATGGTGAAAGCGACTGAAGATTGACGGCGGGAATTTATTTGTAGGTGTGAGTAGGTGTGTGATAATCAATCGTATAATACGAGTTGCTAGTTTATTCGGACCGCATAATATTCCATTATCATGTATAGTGTGTCGAATATCGATGTCTCCTAAACGATCATAGTTCAATCATTCTCATTCTCACCTAATATCAGATTAACGTAAAGATCACGCTTTCCTTCATCCATGCTGTACACGGAAAGGATACCCGATTCATACGACTGCAGTGATAATGGGAAGTTGTGAAATTGCAAAGCAATTAGCTAATTATTACTAACATAATTTGTTTCGAAGAAGAATCTCTCGAATTCTATAGCCACAATCCTGAATTCAACAATACAAAATTTGTGAAAACTTGGCCAAATTGAGCGGGCTAGCTCGAACTAGCTCAAGAGGGTTAGAGCACGCAGTCAGATCAGCTCGTGAGATTGAACCTCGTGGTTGTGATGGAGACCAGACCATGACAATTCTTAAGTTCAAACTACCACTTTGACAATTTATGGTGACTAGCCAACTTATTTAGAGGCTCAACAATCAATATTGCTGGAAAATAAATGTACGTATGTATATAACATGTGTTTTGTCCTCTTATTTGGCAAATGCATTTATGTCTTGTGCCACAAAGTCTCTTGTGGTTGAAAATTTCATGTTAAACTTTTAGTATTTTCTTTAGAAATTTTAATTGAGACTCAAAATTGTGAAATATTCCATGTACATTGTGACACACGACATGCATTGTTTAATTTGTTTGAAAAAAAAAAAAATTAAACGTCTAAATGTAGCTTTAAATAATAGCCCCTGTTTGTTCTTCATTATTGGAGCCTAAGAATTAATTTTTTGACCATTTATTTTCAAACAGTGGGTCCCCTTGTGAAACATGAAGGTCAAAAGTTGCGGTCAAAAAATCTGTAACAGTAAAAAATTTCATTAAAATGATGGAAACAATTGGAAACAAACAAGGGCATAGTAAAGGCTCATTTGTCATAACGCTAGAATCAAAAAATTACTTTTGAGATTAAGAAGTTTTTGAATAATTCTTTTAAAATGCCCTCAGAAAACTACTTTACAAAAAGGAAAAACCCTACCAAACGGGTCATAATTCTTTTTTATATTATATTTTACATTTAAACGAAGCATTTGTAGAGCATAATTGGTATAAAATATGGATATGACTAGATAACATATTGGTAAAACATTTTCCTGTTCGACCAAAAAGGAAAAAAAATAAAATTCAACTACCAACATAAATGAAATTGTTTGCTTCTCAACTGTAACATAAATCTTCAAATTAATTGCTCCATCCCTTCTCAACAAACTCTTCCTACTTAGCCTTTACTCTCCTCTGCTGTTCATTTCCAGGTCAAAAATCCCTTCTTGTTTAGTGCAAAAAAATGTGGGATTATACTGTGAAAGTCGAAGAAGGAAGAGCTGCTGCTGATAATGGGAAACCTTCTGCAGGAGCAGTTTATCGCTGCATTTATGCTAAAGATGGTCTTATGGAGATTCCTCCTGCTTTTCAATCTCCCTGGGACTTCTTCAGGTTCGTATAGATATACACACACAGATACAGAGAATTATGAGTTTTGTTGTTAGAACAATGGTGAAGTTCATGAACACTATTGAAGGAGGTAAAAATCTTAAAATAGAAAACACGACTTTTCTTTTTCTCTCACAAGAGGGGGAAAAAAACAATTGGCCTATGCAGGTCTCGAACCTGCGACCTTCGCGTTATTAGCACGACGCTCTAACCAACTGAGCTAATAGGCCGTTAGTTGCTGTTTTTCACTTGTTTTTATAAATAAATTAATTTATATTTCGTTTCTGTTGTTAAACGAATTCACCAGTTTCCAGTAGTTCTGAATTCTGATTCAGGACCCTAATTTTGGTCTCATGGCATTGTTTAATTTGATCCATAATGCTCCTTCGTTACCCGCAGTGAATCAGTCAAAAGGAATCCCAAGAATCCGATGCTCGGTCGCCGTCAAATCATCGATGGGAAGGTGCAATTCTGTTCCCAATTTTATTTTATTTTTGCTGTTTATTAGTGCTAGATCACCTCATATTTGCTAATTTACCATGTTCTGGACTAATAAATTCAATGTCACTACATAATATGCTGAATTGGTATTCGAAAATCAACAGGCGGGTTCGTATGCTTGGCTCACATACCAGGAAGTCTATGGTACAACTCTCAAGATCGGTTCTTCCATCCGAAGCCGTGGCGTCAATCCCGTTAGTAGATTTCAATTATAGAACTTCAACAAATGCTTACAGCATACAATCACATTATAATCATTCGTGTTTAATTGATTAGGGTGACCGTTGTGGCATATACGGAGCTAACTGCCCGGAGTGGATAATTGCAATGGAGGTAATATTCATAATCCTTTTTAGATTGTGTTATGTGGAAGTTAATTACTTTGTTGTATTGTTCAACAGGCTTGTAATGGGCATGCCATTACTTATGTACCGCTGTATGATAGCCTTGGTATGTTTCTTCCAAATATTCAATGAGTCGTTTCTTGATCGTTTGATTAGTTACTGGATTATGGTTGGTGCTGTGTAAGTGTAGGTGCAAATGCAGTTGAGTATATAATCAACCATGCTGAAGTTTCCATAGCATTTGTTCAAGAGAGCAAGCTCCAAGCTGTATGTTCTCTTTCAGTCAGCTGTATATTGGCTCAATCTTCAATTTCATCTACAACAAAATGTAAAAATTGAATAAATAAAATGCTTTCTGGATGCTACAGCTAAAAGTCTCTCTCTGTATCATCAACCCACAAATAGCTGATTTAAATTATTTTTGTCTTTCGTATAAATGGAAATTAACTTTTAATTTGAAATGGCTACATATCAGAGATTCTAAATTTTTGAAGTGAAAATTAAGGATTTTTATTTTTTTTAACTGTTCGATCTGTTATCTGGATGTTTGTGCAGATCCTAACATGTCTCTCCAAATGTACACCACATCTAAAAAGTAGGTGAAATTACTATTTCTGAAGTTATCATTTCTTGGTTTTATTGTTAAGTGCAAGAAATATTAAATGAACTGTTTCTTTTGTTAAGCTATTGTGAGTTTTGGAAAGATTTCGGACAAGCAAAAGGAAGCAGCTGAGGAACTAGGTGTAGCCTGCTTCTCATGGGAAGAATTTGCTTCAATGGTTAGAAGAAGACATTGGTTAATAACATTGCAGAATGAATAATATGTCCATTACATTTAGGCACCGATACGGTCTTGTTATGATTTCATCATTCTTTCATCTTTACAGGGAAATTTGGATAGTGATCTTCCTCCAAGACAGAAGAAAAACACATGCACGATAATGTATACCAGTGGAACAACGGGAGAACCAAAAGGAGTCATTCTAAATAATGGTGCTTTCATGGCAGAAGTCTTATCTATGGATCAACTTCTTCTAGAGACTGACGAACAGGTAAAAATACTATAAATGGACTAAGTATTATCCTGTTTTCTCCTCCAGCCAGTAAATGAAATTGCAATCATTGAATAAGATTCTCTCTTTGCAGTTTTCCGATGAGGATGTATACTTCTCTTTCCTTCCTCTAGCTCATATATTTGATCAAATTATTGAGACATACTCTATTTCCCGGGGTTCTTCAATAGGATTTTGGCAAGGCGTAAGATCAATATCTCGCTATTGAATTTCTCTGCTAACTAAGAATCTGATTCAACGCAATTACTGTGGAAAGTTTAAAGCAACATTTCTGCTAAATCACAGGACATCAGATACTTGATCGAGGATCTTCTTGTGTTGAAACCAACTATTTTCTGTGGAGTTCCTAGAGTCTATGATCGAATATACACAGGTATAAGAGTTTCCTTGTATTATTAGAATGTAAAATTCTTGTACTTAATATTTTGGGTTTCTGCTTGTTTAGGCATAATGGATAAAATATCAGCTGGTGGTTCACTGAAAAAGGCACTTTTCCAGTATGCATACAACTAGTACGTGTCACTGTTGAACCTATTGCAATAATTATTTTCTTTCACTTCCTCGCTCTAAATGAATAAGCAATGCTGACAGTAAATTAAGGAATTTGGAGAAAGGACTAAAACAAGAGGAAGCATCTCCTCTATTAGACAAATTGGTCTTTGATAAGGTTAGTGGCTTAAAATTCTACTGTTAGTATGTTACTTTCTAAATTTATATTGCTTTCCTCACTGATTCCTACCCTTTCAGATCAAACAAGGATTTGGAGGACAAGTTCGTCTTATGTTATCTGGAGCTGCACCTTTGCCTAAGCACATTGAGGAATTTCTGAGGGTCACATGCTGCTGTGTTTTATCGCAAGGATATGGTATGAAAAAGAGTGTTGATCCAGAGCGAAACTTTTACTAGAAACCTTATACTGCTTTGTGTATTCCCCATCCGTTGATGACAATAGTATCAACTTAAAACTGGAGAAACCATGGTAGATGAAGGCAGCATATCATTGCACTACAATCTATAATAATCTCATATCATGTCGCCAGTGTACTTGATTTTTTACTTGTGAGCCTTTAAAAGAATATTTTGAACAAGCTAATGCTATGTTTCAGCTTCTGTTACTCTGTATAGTAGTGTTCAAGCATGCCATTGGATAGTAATTACTGTACCAGAATTTCAATTTTTCTTCTTTCCTTTTCTCAATTTCTCTATTATAACTTGCGCTTCTTTCCCTGTTATTTTAACTTCAGGCCTCACAGAAAGTTGTGGTGGATGTTTCACTTCCATAGCCAATGTGTTCCCTATGATTGGAACTGTTGGTGTTCCCATGACTACAATCGAAGCAAGGCTTGAATCAGTGCCTGAGATGGGATATGATGCACTATCTAGTGTGCCACGTGGTGAAATTTGTCTAAGGGGAACAACCTTGTTCTCTGGATACCATAAACGCCAGGATCTTACAGAAGATGTAGTTGTGGATGGATGGTTCCATACAGGTACACTTCTCAAAATGCAACCAGAAGCTCTCCTTCCTTCTTTTGAGGACTAAATATCTTCTATTATTGAATGGAAGGGATCTGGGCTCATCGTGGAATTTAACTTCTAACGTAATCTAATCAGCTATCAAGTTATTTGATTTGTAACTATAGATATAAAAATGAAACCTGTAGGGGATATTGGGGAGTGGCAGCCAAATGGAGCAATGAAAATCATTGACCGGAAAAAGAATATATTCAAGCTGTCACAAGGTGAATATGTTGCTGTTGAAAGCATTGAAAGCACATACTCGCGATGTTCCCTTGTAACATCGGTAAGTTCAAACTGACCAAGGAATCAATATTTTTCATTCTCGACAGAATACGCAAATTCATGGGGATAACCCGCGTGTTCATCTGCATTGCTGTGTTCACAAATGACAAATGATTATACTAGTCTTTTTTAACCATTAATTGTGGGAATCCTAAATTGTGACTTGACGCTTTGCAGATTTGGGTTTATGGAAACAGCTTTGAGTCGTTTCTCGTGGCTGTGGTGGTACCAGAGAGAAAAGCACTTGAAGATTGGGCCGCAAATAATGAGGTGAAGGGTGATTTCAAGTCCCTGTGCACTGACTCGAAGGCTAGCAAATATTTTCTAGATGAACTCAACGGCACTGCCAAAAGATATAACGTATGCACTTTTTCCTTATTGATTTCGTGCTCTATTTTTGTTCCTTGTTTGATCCAAATGTTCTCTCAGCTTCGAGGTTTTGAAATGTTAAGAGCAGTTCACCTGGAGCCAGTTCCTTTTGACATTGATCGTGATCTAATTACTCCGACATTTAAGCTTAAGAGGCCACAATTGCTCAAATATTACAAGGTACGTCAAAATGATTGGTTAATCTCTATCTTCTCTGCCTTGTATCGCCCTTTTGGAAGGGTCGGCCATTGTTGTTCGTTAAGGATATGTTCGGTACACAAGACTAGACACTAAGATATATAATTGACAAGATTTAAAGCTTATTCTTTCTTGTACCATTAGTACTTACTAAACAAACCATAATAGTATATTAGGGGCATGATAGCATTAGTTTAATGCTTATGAATGAATATTGCAAGTGGCCATTCTAAACGTGTTTTTGTACATCTGCAGGATTGCATCGATAAACTGTACAGTGATGCCAAGGGAACAAAGGCATAAAGAACAATATCAAATCAATCCGAGCTTCTAAATGTCCCTTCCAAGTACTCCATATCTACAATTCAAGTTCATTCAATTAAGAACTACACACGCTTCTTCTCGTTAATTTCCATGTATACCTCTTGTATCTATTGCAGCAAAATCGAATAATTCAGGATTTTCGGTAAATCCACGAATATTAATCCTTAATGGAGTTTGTTTTGTATGTGTATCCTTTCATTGGTTGACTCTAAATTGATTAAAAATGAAGTTTAGTTTATACTATTGATAAAACATTCATAGAAGGAGAATTCTGTTACATACAGTGACACAAAACTCTCTCAATCTCAGGTCCAAGGGAATAATTCATGCTAATTCACAAAGAACTAATCAACTTGCAACACGAAAGCAATACAGACAAGGGAATAATTCATGCTAACCTTCACAACATATAAATTACACAAACATTTCCTTCAAAGAATGACGAGTATGAGTGCCCAAACTGGATATACCAACAGAATCACTATCCCGACAGAGTTGGAAACCCCATTGCCCTTTGTAAAGGAATTCCGGAACCCACCCGATGCTCGGATATGTTCCTGCAGCAAATAGCATCCGATGACCAAACAAATCAAGGTACCGACCCAGCTGTTCTTTATAGTGTGAGCAAAAAAGCCAGGAGCTACAACAATGAGAAGGATCAAAGCTCCAGGCAGTTCTAGCCAATCTGCATTAAAAATTTTATCCAAGTGATGATATTACTCTGAATAGAAGGGAGGCGGGAGAGGGTATTACGACTGACTGGTAATAATGTCGTACCTGGAAAACGTCTGGGTAAGAAAAGGCGTAGTACAACAGCAATAAGAGCAATCCACTTCCCAATTTCTCCTCTGTACTATCAATCGTGTAAGTTTTACGAAAAAAAATGATTCATCAAATCAAAACAGACAAGAAATATGGAAGTTACAGTAAGGATCATTCATCATTACCTGAGCAAGTTGAATATAATTGAAGGAAGACTCAGGAAAATGTACGGAATTAAAAGGGACGTGAGTATGTTTGTTTTCCAGTTTGTTCGATCTATGATCAACAAGTAACTGTACACCAAAGAGAATTGTTAAGCACGGTTGATGAATTGATGATACGAGGCACGCAACAAGTAGTTTTAAGTATTGCGATTAGTTTAATCGGGAAGTAGCAAAATACAATAAGAACTAATAAAAGAGGGGCGAAAACAAGTGGATTCCTTTCCTATTGAGTTTTCTTTTTGCCCTGTATTAAGCAGCAAGAGAAGAAGCGGAGAAAGCGTTAAATGGCAAGCATGAAGTTACGACGATCCTTTAGAAGCCGACTGGAGCGACAATGGACTAAAGAAGGGGATGGACTGACTTTTACTTTTGAACTTCTACGGCTAGAATCAAGTCAAATCTCACTGCAGTTGAGCTATGCAGTGTTTCATATGATCTTACTTAGGTCAACAAATCATCATTTTCAAGTAACAAGGGCGTCTAAACTTGAATAAAACCTAGGTCCTGTTTGGCAGTTGTTGATGCTTCTTGTCGAAGAACTCAACCTTAGGTCAGCTTCCTAACTCGCTTCTAACTTTCAAAAGTTCCAACAAACAGGCCTTTATCTAAATTTATAATCTGACACAAGTATAGACTTACTTTTAACCACTGATATATTAACATATGATCTCTCCTGATGTTCTTTTATTCATGAACCATTAGAAATTACTTTCTTTTTTCATAGTATAATATAATTCAAGCACTCTCTTCTTAAACCTAACTTCAAAATCTCTAAGTAAAATGATTTCTTCAATTAGTTCACAGAGACATAATCGAATCCATTCACCGTTGTCGATACAAAAACAATATGTCCATCTATCTGTCTAGCGTTATACAAATTAAAAACATGAAAATCCAGCATCACGTTCCATTGAAGATGAATCGAATTCCTCATTCTGANATTCCTCATTCTGAGGAGAAGAATGAACAACATAGGGTTCTTGACCAATGTTATCTTTCGAAATAAAAGATTCAAGATAAGAGGTAGAACCTCCCTCAAGGGGGAATTAATTGGGTTGAGTTTTTATTTTTCAAATGGGCTAAACAATTTATTTAAATCTAAGATTTTTATAATTAATGGAAAAAAATAAAAAATTTCAAAATTTTACAAAATTTGGAGGAACTGAAAAATACATCATAAATTAACTAGAAATAGTGGATCGGTCGGGATCTCCGTCCCTATCCATAAGTATACTATGAGCAAAAAATTCAGTCTCGTCCAGTACTGCAAATCATACGTTCACTGAGGAAATAACACAAATAGGTAGAAGGCAAAGCGTAAAACTTACATTGCAGCAATTGAAGCAATCCATTTGAGGATTGTAGTCCCAAATCCAAGGCTACCAAGCTTTACCGCATGATTAGCAAGCTTTTTCACAGCATTCCCAATTTCCTTAAAATCGGAACCGATCAATTCATTAGCAGCTACAGAATCAGTTTTCATTGCCAAGTAATTCTTCCTTTTTCCCACAATTTTATCCATTGATAGAATACCCAACCCAATTATTACTCACAAGATAACAATGAAATCGTTGTGATGGTGATTAAATAATGGAATTTTTTTTCATATCGTATCCGTATCGTATCGTATAGTATATTAAAAAAGTTCTGAAGATATTAATGAGTTTGGAGCTTAATTCGTCAATTGATTGTGTGCTGGAACTGTGTCGCGTCGGCAGAGAGGTGAAGTGCCGCGTGGAATCATTGCTAACTGCCAGTTGTTTGTTGCCGATGTTGTGTCATCGTTTTCGATAGGCACATTTGTTGTCAATTTTGAGCTCAAGGATAAATAAATAATAATAATAATAATAAAAAAAATAGTGAAATATGCAACTAATAATGAAATAATATGTTAGTAAATACATATGGTGTGCTCCCTTAACTATCGTAATTCAAATTACCCGTTACCTTAACTTTCATTATTATCCAAATTCGCTCTCTTTCAAACTCCTCCCTCACGACTCTACACGATAACTCTGTCCAGTTGCTTCCCATTCTGACCATTTCAACTACATTTTGTTCGTGTCATCTCTATGTTATCAACATCATCTATTCTATTCATCATCTCGTCCATTATTTTTTGAAAACCAAAGATCCTGTAATTGAAGTAAAATGGTAAAATTGAAGGGTGCAAAGAGGGTAATCAATGTCGGATACACGCCACGAAGAAGCAAGAGGAAAAAAAAACCTCACTAAAAAAGCACGCATCGTTTGTGATCATGCGAAAATGGCCCTCGAACAATGTTATTTCGATTTTTGATTTTTGATTTTTTTTTTTTACAACTTAAGTGATATGTATGCATTCAAAAATCGACGTGTAAGAAGTATTAAAGGTATATTGGACATTTGTGGCCTTTATTTGGTTCAATTTCATTCGTGATTGGAATAAGTTAGGGTTTTGTATTTGAATCCTATGTATTGTGAAAATTGGTTTTTTTCTTTTTAAATTTTGTTTACGACTAATATGCTTTCTAACCATAAAGAGTCCAAATGTGGCCATGATACTCGAATGTCATCGAGGTTGTTATGAATGTGTGGCTTGAATGCATAACATTATGTATGCTCGTGACCTGATTTTAATTTTATGAATGATACGTGTTCTAAACATAAAAAGTTCATATGTGATCAAGAAATCCGAATGTGACCAAAGTTTTTATGAATATGTGGCTTGAGTACATAACATTATCTATGCCTGTGTCATGATTTTATTTCAACAATAATTTGTCATGGTCACATAAAGAGTCTATCGTGACCATTTTTAAATTTTATGAATGATGCGTTCTAAACATGAAGCTTTCTTATGTGACCAAGATTGTAGGAAGCTTTATTGTAGGAAACGAGTGTAACGTGATATATAATTGGTTAGTTATTTACATGGTTGGTGCGTTTTGTCGATTTGGGCTCGTTATGTCAGATGAATGGAGACTCTGGTTATGCGACAATGAGTAGAATTCGAGGATGAAAATGGAAAATTTTAATCGAGCACTGAGTTTAGAATAAAAAGTACATGAATATCATAAATCAAGAAACTTGTATAGGGTGAGATTTTCACAGTAATCTTTACAGGTGATCTAATTATATTTAATGTTGTATTGAACGTTATAATAAATAAAGTTACTTTAAATATCTATATTTTGAATTTTCTTTTTTCAAATTTTTTGATGAATATTATTTTTTAATTTCCAAAAGAAAAAGGGATTTTTTATGGCACAAATTGACACAGATTGCGATAGACAAAAAAGTACCATCAAATCAAGTAATTAAAATAGGCGCAACCAAGTGATTTCAAGAGAACGAAATAACAAGAAAATAGCAATGTTTTAAAAAGCGTAAAGCGTAGTTAATTATGGAGGTCAAGTTTCAAATTTTACAAACTTGAACGTAAAAAAAAAAACGTGACTTATTTTTTATTATTATTATTTTGAATACTTAAATCATTTTGAAAATCATTTAATAATTAAAATAATACATATCAAATATCTAAAATTATAAAATGCTATATTTATTTAATAATTTCTATAATTAGTCAATTATAAAATTTCAGAATTTTTGAAATGCAAAAATAAATTATTTTTCATAATTTCAACTAGACAAGTCATATTTAATAGATTTATAAAAATTTCATACATACTTTCGATGTTTTCAACAAATCGATAAATTTTAGAACCATAATTACAAAATACATATAGCATCAAAACTTAAATCTTATCTAATTTTTTGTCGGATGATTTTTTTTTTTAAATTTTGTATAGATAAAGTCATTTAAAATTGAAATTAAAGTTAAAAAAAAAAAAGATTTTTCAAGAAGAGAAAAACAAAAATAATGTTAGGCATGCATTAAGCGGTCAACTTAACAATTGACCACTTAATTCATATTTACTGTCAAGGCAAAGTGCTTTACTTGCATTTCGCCTAAATACATTTTTAGAACACCGAAATATAGTACATAAAAAATTAAAGAGTTAATTGTTCAAATGGTCACTGAACTTATGTCTATATATTCAATTGCTTACAGAAATTTAAGACATCGAGTTTTGGCTACTAAATTTTGAAAATGTTCGACGTTACTCACTGGCTAATTTCCATTTCAAATATCTAATGGAATTGGTGAGGCGGCTAACGGAATGAACATGTGTTTCTCGTCACACTGTTAAACTTTGAGATCATCGATTTTTGGCAACTAAATTTTGGAAAACGTCTTCAATTGCTCACTAAATTTTGAAAAAAATGTCTTCTAATATTCACTGAATTTTGAGGTAATTGAATTTTGACTACTGAACTTTGAGATAAGTGAATTTAGGACACTAAACTTTGAAATGGTCGATTTTTGTCACAAAATTTTGAAAAACGTCTTCTATGCTCACAATAAATTTGACTTCAATTAAAATTCATTGTTAAAAAATTTGGATTCATTTAACAACAAACTCATTGTGTTTTTCGCTGTAAAATTCAAATATTATGAAGAAAAGAGCTTAAAATTCTACAAAAAAAATAAATTAAATTTAAATTTAACTACTTTGTAGTTAAGTAATCATTCCTAGTGGTATAGACAATGCTTGCAAAGCTGTGCAAAGAGAAGTGACTATTAATTGTAATGAAACACACAATATATTTATTGTTAAAATTAAATTAAATTCGAATTTTAACAACGCATTTTAGCCCCTGTTTTATGGGTATTATTTAAAAAATGAGTTTTAAATAGTGATTTTTTATGAATGTGTGGTTAAAAAGTTGGAATTTTTTTTTAGTTTACGTGTAAAATATTTTATTATAGAAAAATATGGTTAAAAATGAGTTCAAGAATTTAAAAAAAAAAAAATTGTTTTCAAGGGAGATAAACAGAGGCTTAATTAAATCCAAATTTATAGTGAGCAATATAAGATGTTTTTCAAAGTTTAGTGGTCAAAATTCAACTATCTCAAAGTTTAACGATATATGTTCATTCCGTCAGCCACGTCACCAATTTCGTTAGAGGTTTGAGACAGAAGTTATACTCATTAGTACAACGTTTTTCAAAGTTCAGTGTTCAAGACTCGACATTTTAAATCTCAACTAGCTTTAAAAAACCATAAACATAAGTTCAATGAACCTTGGAACGGTTAATTCAAAATTGAAGAGTGTAATTATTACGTTTCTCAGTTTAGTGCTATTTGTGTCAATTTATTCAAAAGATTTTTCATGCCTTGTGATTGAAGAATGGAGTAGTGAATTATTCGGTCAATAAAGAATTTCGAGTGGAGAACTGAATTATTTTGGTCAGTAAAGAATTCAAATATTGAACGGTCAATAAATCAAAAAATGTGCATGAAAATTAACAAGTTGACCGTTGAAGCCGTGGCATATGAAACCGTTTACTAGAACTTTTATTTGAAACCAAATTATATTTCTTTGACATATATTGGACTAACTTTTAAAGGAAAGATGTAAAAAATCCACACTTCATATTTCAGGGGTTACAAATTATTCTTAGAGCGTGTTTGATTGTCAATATTTTTTTATAAAAAATGTGTTTTTTTCACCTAATTTTTTATTTTTGTTCTATTTGATTGACAATTTTTTCCAATTTTTTTTTTCCATATTTTTGGTCACGTGACCATATTTTTCTTGAAAATGAGGAAAATATATTCATTACGGAGATATGATTTCTATTTTCCAGGAATTCATTCTCTGTTTCTCTCTCATTTACTATTTTTTCTCACCTACCTACTAATAAAAAATGACAAGTATAACGTTTCCTAGGTTGAAAGCAGTTAATAATTTCCATACAAATAAGCTTTAGGCAAGTGAATTATCTAAAATTTATTTTCTTTCTATACAAATTTCATGCTCGCAATCAAACGCACCCCTTAATTTCTTTAACTATAACATATTATATGAAATTCCATAAAATAAGGGTATACAATGTTTAAACCAAAAATTCCAAACAAGTTATTAAATGAAACATACTTTTAAATTAAAATTTAGGGCTTAAATAAATTTTTTTTTATAAAAAATCACGATTTCCGAAATCAAGCTCTAATAGCACATAGAGATAAAATATTATTTCTTAAATAAACAATTAGGTTTAAATATGTACCTCTCGAACCTTAGAACTTCGCGACTCTCATATAATTAGGATGGAAGAAAAACGTAAATTTTTTTCGAGTCAATACCTAAACCAATTTTTAAAATACCAATTAAACTTTAAAATTACTAAAATAACAAAGACAAATAACTTTTCCGTTCGATCAGAGTGAATTGACCTTAAGAATTAAGGTGGTATATCGACCTTGAGAGGCCATATAATGTCTAACTTGACGTAATATTTTGTGAGGAAATGTTTTTACTTATCGTTTTCAATTCAACGTAAGAAAGTTGTCGCTTATTTTTTTAATTGATACTAATTTAAGAAAATTCAACTTACATCTAAAATTAATTAGATTATTACTATTCTAATCAATTGTTGATTAGCATTCCCTTGGATGGAATGTGATAAGGGAGGAGGATAGGTTAAAAAAAAAAAATTAGTGTGTGTATTATTGCTGATTCATTTGATTAATCAAATTATAATTAGACAGCAGCCCACCATGGGCATATAGTGCGACCCACCCGTTTGCCCGTTTGGGGTTTCTGGACTCACAGTTGTAATACATCGAATAGTGCCACTTGCACAGCACTAGCAATTTCTCATTTTGCCTTCTTACTTGATTGATTGACTTTCTTCATTATTTTGGTGGAAGTTGAGATAGAATTCTCATTGTAAGAATTTATTGATGTATGTACTTTCGTGACATTTGTCCAGACATACTTTGTTTGGACTCAAAAGACATAATGCACAAGGTTAATTTGTTAGACTTCGCTCTAAGATGAGTTTTGTCCAATTTGGAGATGTCGGAAACCTCTAATTATAATTGCGAACAAGTGTTGACAGGGGGCGGAGCCAGCCTGTCGGACTGGGAGGAGCCTACAGGTGAAGGGGTGGGAGGCCATGGGGGTTCAGGGGCAGCGCCCCCGAATTTTTT
>CAIGRE010064973.1:0-11035 GCA_903798275.1 Fraxinus angustifolia subsp. syriaca
GTACTTCCTCTTCCCATCAATGTTTCAAAATTTGAGTTTCTTGATTTTTTTTCTCCCTTGAATTTCATTCTGCATTCTCTCGTTGTATCCTTCCTTTTTTCAATGTGTGGAACTCCATAAAAGTGCATCCTTTATTTTATCTATACTCCTCTACACGTTCTCCTAAAATTTGAAGTTTTTCTAGGCTTTTCGTAGACTAAAACAGCATAACCTTAAAATTTGTGGCGCAGCGTCTAAGCCTAGGAGATAACTCCTAGGTACCGCAATGTAGATTCGGGCAGTACCTAAGTGTTATGAGTACAGCGTCAAGGCATTGCATCTCTGTAAAAATTGGCTTTTCCGGGCAAACACAGTACCTAGGCGCTGTCTCGCTGTTCCAAACTATGTGTTTTCTACAGTATTCTTGTCATACATTCTTCCAAAATTTAATTAAGGCGATTCAAAATGTATTGAAAAGATAATTCAAAGGGCTACAACTTTTCTAGAAATAGATCTTTTTCAATCCGTACATTTACTAGGCCAAAAATGTGTCTCAATCTACAAGTAAAAATCTAGACATCCTTATGTGGTTGAAAATTGATTTGTGAAAATATTTTTGTCATATTTTCACTCCTTTTGAATTTTAATTGTATCCAGTTGACCCTTATCATTCTCAAATCTTCATCGTGAGCTCTGATACAACTTTTGACTATTTTCACTTTAGCCCCCAAACTTTGGATCTTGCCATTTTTCTTAAATGATTGCTTATTACTTTCAATTCCACTTCCATTCATCGAGTTTCACCTAATAATACATTATATAATAACTTAGGCTAATTCCATTAAAATAATTACGAAATTTTAATATTTTAAAGCTCGAAAAAGTGTGACTTTCTATAACCGTTTAGCCTGAGGGCTAAAGATTGACCCAGGTACCTATATCTACAACCTATTTTCGAGTTGGCGACAGAGATAGATCGCCAATGTACTCTCATATTCCTAAGTCTCATTAGTGAGATTTGGAGGAGCAACTAGTAGGTGTAACTATCCTATTGATCATAAGATCATGGAACCATCTTGGAGATCATGAGATGGCATAGAGAGTGATAGCAACAACATGCATTTGAAGGCTAAGAGAACGGCGTCGATATTCATCTACTCCCCAACCTGAGCTCTCTTCGACATACAGTTGCTTCGATAGATGTTCGCTACTATGATCAAAATCGGTTGGATTTTTCAGGCTATGTAACATGATTTATGACCTTAGATTTGAGGGCGTAGACAATGCAGGTTGATCTCTAGATTGCCCGAGGTGACGGCGATAGAACATGAGAGGTGGTCTCCAATATGCGTAAGAATCATGACCTATTTGTAGATAGGCTTGATCGATACACTGGGCGAGTTACTGACATATAAGTTCAAGTCGAGAGGAATTATGAAAGGTTGCATGAGATCTTTGCACATATGCCTCCGCCTCCACCACCTCCAACAAACTGATCAGGAGAGCTTTATTCCACCTTTGCCCTTTTTTTTTTGCATGTTTATTGTCACGGTCTTGTATATTGAGGGCGCTGCACATTTTAAGTTTGGGGGTAGCTAGTATATCATTGATTGTGTGCATTTTCTGCTTTTTACGATATCGAGTGTTAAAAAATTCGAAAAAAAATTAGAAAAATAAGTTCTTTCACGCTTTCTTATTACTTGTGTGGTTGTGACATTTTTTACTTTTGTTTGTTTATGTGGTTTAGATGTACTTGTTGGCACTGATTTATATATTGGAACAATATGTTGACTAGAAATGGTGAGAAGATCTCTTGTTGAATTAATTGATGCTTAATTGTGTATAACTTGATTCTCTTTCTTACAAGATTTGTGTTTTACTTTAAGAATAAATGTCTTGGATTCATATGCTGGAATATGTTGAAATTAGTGAGATTTAGCTATCAAAACCAAGAAAGCCACTGTAATATATATCATTAAACCACTATAGGATAGTTTGGAGATGGTTGAATTATTGTAGAAGAACATTGAGATGAATAGAGATCCATGTCTGAAATTGTTGTACAGATTATCTAAGACCAATAGGATGAAGATTAGGGTAAAATCTTGAGTTAAAGGTTGGTTTCTAAGACCAAGTGTTTAATAAAGAGTGTGACACTAATCAAGGTATGAAAGGGGATAGGGTTGCCATGGTGCTAGTAGACATGTCAACGAGTCGAGCCAAGCCGAGCCATGAGCCGAAACTCGAAGTCGAATAAAAAATGTTTGAGCTTTTTTTTACCTGAGTCGAGCCGAGAAAACGCTCAGCCAAAAAATTGAGGCTCGACCCGAGCTTTCAGCTCGAGCCAGGCCCTAACCAAATCGGCTCAATTTTTTATATATAATTATTATAGCTACGTGCAGGCAACTACTGTCTTTTGAATTTTTATTTTTTTATTTTTTTCTTCCTAGAGACTACAGTTGTTGTTTTCAAAATTATTATTATTTTAACAACATCGACTCGTTCGGGCCGAAAATGGCATGCGACACGAGCTGGCTCGACTCGAGCCTTTGCCCCGAAATGGGTTCCGAACCTTGAGTCGATGAGCCATTTTGTCATCCCTAGTGCCAAGATACCCAATAAAAATTTCAACGAGAACACCTAATTAAAGTCCCAAAAATAAAAATCAATGAAGGATCAAGCTATTGTATAAAACAAAATATATACAGTAATAATTGAAACGGCAACTGCAAGAAACAGAAGATACACTAAATACTTTGATTAAATCTCAAACACTTCTTTGGAAGAACTAAACCTTTAATAATAGATAAATAGCCTAGCTGAGTCTTAGGGGTTGAAACAGTAAAAAATATAAGAAAATTCGTACTTATTGAAGTGTTAACTTTCTATTGGTAACAGAGGATGTATATTATGATCATCTCGATTTCAACCTAGGATCACATTTTTGGAAAATGAGTGAAAAAAACAAGTTTGGGAGTGTGTATCTTCGCAAGTGAAGAAATGAGACATTTGGCTATTAAGGGTAAAAAATTGAACTAAGCATGAATTTATGATGTTCTACATAAATCTTCACCCATACACATCAAGTTTTGCATTGAATAAATAGATGTTAATTTCAACTAGTTAGTTTTGAAGCTATTCATAGTGTTAATACAAAAATTTCAATCCTGAGACAATCCTTGTGGAATTAGGCTAAATTTTGTTTGATGACAAACAAAGATTCAAATTTGGGGATGTTTGATAAGGTATTTTATCCACTTATCTAAGCCTTTAAATTAGAACAAATGTTGGTTATTTTTAATGAACAATGTCATAATTCAATGTAAATTGTAATTTGTAGGTAAAGATTGATGATTGTGGAGAAAACGTACGAAAAGGGCCAAAACATATCAAATCCAAAGTTTGGGGACTAAAGGGCAAAAACTTGAAAGTTATGTCAGACCCCAAGGAAAAAAAATTCAAAAGTGTTAGGAGTCAACTAGGGAAGAAAAGAAGGTAACATACTCAAAATAAATGAAGGATGACCAAAGTGCATAGATGAAAAAGTTCAGAGACCAAATTTTATAATTTGGTCCCAAAATAGACTCATACGATCGTGTGGACCTGCAAACCATGCAATTGTATGGTATACTTGTAGAAAAACTAAGGTCAAGGTGCATGAACCATGCGATCACATGGTTTTTTCAGGGAAGAATATTTTCTTTCCTTTTTATGGTGTTGACTCTTTATGGTCTGAGATCTTTAGCGTCTTTTAACTGAGGAAATGTCCAAAATGTAGGGGAATTTGTTTTTATCATTGAAAAGAGGCTAGCAAGAAGTGAACGAGAGATTTTACAACAAGAATTGCAAGTGCAAAACTCGAGTTGAAGATTGGAGTGCAAGGATTTTCAAGTTCTTTATCTATTTCTTTAATTTGGGTGATGCCTTTTTCATATCATTTTGTGTAATTTGATCATGATATTGCTAGGCTAAGTTTCTTGTGTAATGAATGAATGAATTGATTGTTATTTTCAATTTAAGACTCAAGTATTTTGGTTTATTCTTGTGTTATTGATTAAATATTCATGCTTATTTCATTGTTTGAATGATTGATCACTATTTAAATAATTTGTTATTTATTGTAGTGTTGGAAGACTCACAATATGTTAGAACATTACATGTTTGACGCATGAAAAATAGGTATTATGAACAATATTTATGACATGTGCAATCTATAGTGATAATTGTGTGATTATTCGCATCTCTTTACATATAAATTCGAACTACGGATATGATCAGGTCGTGCTTAGGATATGTTTAATTTATCTAGAAAAAGAAGGTTAAACATTAGTGGATTATCGATTGTCACGAACACATAAAGAACACTAAATTGTATAAGTCGGAATTAGAAATAGAAATAAATAGGTGGATGCTAAAATCCAATATATTCATCTCAATATTTGATAAAAATCATATCTTTTACATGATTCGTAGTGTAAGATAAGATAATTACAAATAAATATTTTTATGTTGTATAGATCAGATTGGATTACAACTAGTGCACTATATTTAAATGTTATTTCTCGTGGAATGGTACACGTGACTCACTATGTATTCAATGATCTTGTACAATTGCGGATTTTCTCGAACAAGTAACCTAGCTAATCTTCCTAGAAAACAAGAAGAACGAGGTGAAATTTTTGAACTAAACAAGGTAAATGACAGTCTTTTTATTATTTTTGACACTTTTCAAAAATTTGGATGTTTAAGCACTACAAATGACAGCCTTTTATTATTTTTGACACTTACAAAAAATTTGGATGTCCAAGCACTACAACAAAAATATATGTCGTGTCCACTCGGACCTTGGAAGAGGACCTTGGTAATCTTCTAACATCAATTTGTAAGGGTATACTAATCTTCTAACATCAATTTGTCCACAACCATGGCTTTCTCGCAGGAAGAAAGAAGAGTATAGTTGTTGTTACTAGCCTACCTACCTATCACTTCATCTGCCACGTGTCAGGCGAGTCGATCCCATTCTGCCATGGGTGGACAAACTGAATTCGCATTAGACGAGCTGATTCCAATGTTCCAAACTGAATGACGTATCCTAACAGTAGAGCCGAATTCATTCACAACTCGCAGCAGATGCAAATGCCCGCTCTCCACACCTATTATAACACTTCATGATTCTGCCTCACCTCGCCTCTGCAAAGATCCTCAAAAATGAGATCTTTCCAAAGTCAAATCCCTGACTGATTAATGAGATGTATGACAGTCTTCAAACGGTCAACTCAGTTGCTTTTTTTAAACAATTAATGCTAGCTAACCTACGGGTTGGCGTCTATGATGGGACGGCCCTATTTAGGATCTGAAGCCATGTGTCTTACCATCCAACAGTTCTCCGCTTCCCTTGTTGAGTATAAATACCCCTAGCCTATGATGAGAAAAGGAATAGACAACATTTTGGTAACACACTTGTCTTTATTATATTTACCCTTGTTCTTAAATACGTTCTGACGACTACTTCACAGGCGGAAACTAAGTTTCGTTTGATCAAAATATTGACTTGACCGTCGAGTGCTGCGGCCACTTCTCCCCCATCAAAAAAGACCACAAGTTACTAATAGCGTGCCACCATGTGCAGGGAGGAGCTCACGTCAAGACTTATTCTATTGGCGAAGTGTTAGAGCCATTTTTTTGGGTCAACAGATTTGCGTCGTCTGTGGGAGACTTATTGTAACCACGAGTATCCCCATGAAAGAAAAATCTTGTAGGAATATTTGGTTGATATTTCCCCTTGAAGAAATAGAAGTTGAGCACTAAAGTCTACTCTACTTAGGAATAGAATCACCACTTCAGACCATGAGTTCCAACGACGAAGAAGTGAATTCGAGGAAGACAATGGATGTCTCTGAAGAAGAGATCATCCGGACTAATGTCACGCATCAATGGCCTCACCACTGGTATCGTAGGGATAGAAGAACTGTCGCAAGGTTAACTACCGAAGTAGCCCGCATGGCCGACAACATGAGGGACATAGCTACTTAAAATGCAACCATGCAAGAACTCGTCATGTAAGTACAAAGCAAAGATAGTTTCCAGACCCCACAGAACCCTCCACAGTCGACTCATCGACGAACTGAAGCGTAGTCAAGCTGGCAAACTCATCTAAACCCTAGGAGGAAGCCCCAATCGAAAGGGAAGTGAGGATGGACACTTTTAATTACACAGTTGCCCCAGCTGATGACACCTTTTCTGAAGGAGATAACTTCCATCCTCCATCCAGATTATGAAGAACGACCCTAGAAACCCACAAGCCGTCTTTGATCGGATCGGACGGATGCCTAGAAATAGGGCTCAATTCACTCATCAAACAGCTCACCCACAATAATGCATGCAAAGTCGAGAGGTTCAGGCCCCTCTACCTAGGAATATGCAGGAAAGATGAAACTTAGTGGGTTGGGAAAATCGGGGTGAAACTACACATCACTCACCTCGTCCCACAGCAAATGGGAACGATTCTGACGAACATTGTCGATCTTATGAGCTGGATAATGATGACCACAATCTTCCCTTCTCGAGAGAGCTCGGCAGCTTTTCCATGCCACATAACTTCGTTCCTCCCAAGATCCCAAAGTATGAAGAGAAAGGCGACTCAGAGAAACATCTCAACAAGTACAAAACACAAATAAGTCTTCGAGGTACAACTCTTGCTCTGAAATGCAAGGCGTTCCACCTAACACTTAGTGGCGCAGCTGAAGTATGGTATAGCAGATTGACACCTCTTAGGATCAGGAGATAGCCAGACCTCAAGAAGGCATTTTTAAATCAGTATCTTTCGAGAAAGAAGGGAGAGACGCCAATCCAGTGTTTACAGGATATAAGGCAAGTAGCAGGAGTCCTTAAAGAGCTACCCCGCCCGTTTTACTGATGAGATAACCTACTATGAGCAAGTGACGGATAAAGAGGCTCTCTTAACCCTAAAAGGAGGACTGAATATGAATACTCTATTATGGAGAGATGTTCAAAGCAAAAATCCCTTAAGTTATGACGAACTGGTGGAAATGATAAAAGTTGAGATTGTCAATGAAGAGATGATTGATCACCAGAACAGAGCGGCACAAGGACTCCCTCCGCCCATAAGGCAAATCAGTAGGGGGCCTACATCTCTAATAGTGAACCAATAATGGACTCAAGTTGGACACACTGTAGCTCCCACTTCTGGATAGGTATTGGCCACAACCACGTTGA
Organism: Fraxinus angustifolia subsp. syriaca; assembly: GCA_903798275.1. Lineage (NCBI taxonomy): Eukaryota > Viridiplantae > Streptophyta > Magnoliopsida > Lamiales > Oleaceae > Fraxinus > Fraxinus angustifolia. The sequence continues at coordinate 7,216 of CAIGRE010064973.1, forward strand.
ATGACGTACCAACACTAGCCTAAGAAAATGTTGGACCAAGGACCAATAACCCAGCCAGGAACACTGGACGACCCTTAACCTCTAGAAATAGAAGATGAGGCGGGAGACCAAGGGATAGGCCTCAGGAAGAGGTACGACCCTACAAGACTTTCCATCATTTTCATGGCCACGACATAAGTAAGTGTCGAGAAGTAAATAGGCCAAGAAGTAACCCTCGTAACACTAGGAAAAATCACTACCAGAATGATACACCAAGGTAAAGCTCCCCAATAGGGGAGACGAGGAGACATTCACCTTGGAACGAAAGGAATGATGATAGAGAAAGGCCCTGACTCAATAGGAATATTTGCTGCTTTATTTAGCCATGGTCGATGACTCAATCAGTTCAATCCTTTTAAGGAAAGAAGGGATGTATCAATTGCCAATTTACTACGTAAGCAAAGCTTTGCTACCTATCAAAGTGCGTTATCCTGACATAGAGAAACTAACTCTTTCCTTGGGTACCGCATCTCGAAAACTAAGGCCATATTTCCAAGCCCATGGTATTCATGTTCTAATGAATTTTTCCTTAAGACAAGTCCTTTAGAAGCCAGATACCTCGGGAAGCTACTGAAGTGGACAGTGGAGCTCGATGAGCTCGACATAATATATATGCCCCGGATGGCGATTAAGGGTCAAGCCCTAGCCAACTTTGTTGCTGAATTTGCCAAGACCCCTAAAGCCGAAGTGAACATGGAACCATTAGAACCTCCAACCTGGAACCTTTTCACAGATGGCTCCTATGGAAAGGTCAGTTTCGGAACGGGCATGGTCTTAGAAAGTCTAGAGGGGCATAAATGAAGCTTAGATTCAAGGTGTCCAACAATATGGTCGAATATGATGCTTTCCTAGTCAGCCTTGGTTTCACGGACCGCAGGTTTGGCTTTCGCGGTATAATGCCTCAAGGGCACCTTTCTCTCATTCTTAGGTCGACTGGCCAGATAGCTGCAAGTGAAGAGGTTGATCATCAGTAGTGACTCGCAGTTAGTGATGAATCAAGTCAATGGAAAATTTGTAGCCAGAGATAAACACGTAGCAGCATATCTAAAGCTGGTTATAGACTCCCTTCCCAACTTTGAGAAGTTTGAATTGATACAAGTACCACGCCAAGAGAACTCCTACGCAAATGCTTTGTCAAAACTAGTTTGTAGCAATGATTTGGAACTTTTCAAAATAGTCCCTATAGAGCACCTCGTCGAACCCTCAATAAAGAAGGGAGGAAAAGTCGATGTGGATAGAAAATACCCACCATGGATGGAGTTTTATATAAGCGAGGGTTTTCATCTTTCCTCATCAAATGCACGGGAGGGGACGAGGCAAACTACATCCTAAGAAAGATTCATGAAAGGGTTTATGAGAATCACTCCGGAGGGCTAGCTCTAGCTCACAAAGTGCTCAGACAGGGGTGCTATTGGCCTACCCTAAAAAGGGACTCAATGGAATTCATGCGTAAGTGCAACAAATGCCAACACTTCTCTAATGCACAGAGGCAACCTTCTTAAGAGCTTACTGTCATGTCTAGCCTTTGGTCATTTGCCAAATGGATAGTGATTTCATTGGCCCTCTGCTAAAAGGAAAAGGGAGTACTCGCTTCGCAATTGTCGCAATTGACTACTTTACAAAATGGGTCGAGGCAGAGCCATTGTCTAAGACCACCGAGGTAAACACTTCCAAGTTTCTTTGGAGAAATATCATATGTAAGTTTAGCATACCTTACTCTTTGGTTTCAGACAACATCAAACAATTTGACAACAAAAAGATCAGGGATATGTGCAATGAGCTTGGAATTAAAAATTATTTCTCATCGCCTCATCACCCCAAGCCAACGGACAGGTTGAAGCGGTCAACAAGACCATCAAGCTCACCTTGAAAAGAAAGCGCTTTGAATGGGGCCTGGGTTGACAAACTCTCCCAAGTCTTTTACGTTATACGAAAAACTTACAAAACGGCGACTAGGGAGACCCCATTTTTCATGATTTATGGGGCCGAAGCAATGAGTCCCGTAGAGGCTAGAGTCTTCTTTCCTCGTTGCGTTCACTTTAACGAGATAGTCAATGATGACCTAAGAAACCTTGAGCTCAATTTCCTCAAAAAAAGGAGAGATGACTCCTAAGCCAGGCTCGCTTCTTACCAACGTAAGATATTATGCTACTACAATGCCAAAGTAAAGACGTGAAGTATGACATTCCGCTTTTGTTCGTGATGGCTTCCATGAAGTATGACATTCTCCTTTTGGATCGGAGCACTAGATTTTCGACTATGGTAAGTTAAGATCCGTGCAGTACTTGCACAACTAAATTTAGATGATGCATTAATAGAAATTGACAAGATATCAGCAACTTTGACCGCGAAGGAGAAATTACATAAGGATAAGAAGACAGATTCTCACATTCATCTTCATGTATCAAATACCATTCTTCAGGACATTTTGAAAGAGAATTCAACAGCTGCTTTATCGTTGAAGTTGAAGTAATTGTGCATGACTAAAAGTCTAACAAGCAAGTTGAATCTCAAGCAGCGTATATGCTCTCATTGAATGGCAGAAAAAGGATCATTAGAAGATCACCTGGATGTATTTAAAGAGATCGCCGCTGATTTGGAAATTTTGGAAGTAAAGTGTGATGAAGAAAATTTGGCCTTGATCCTATTGTGTTCATTGCCACTTTGTTTTCTTTTTTTAGAGACATGATCTTGTATAGTAATGATACTCTTACCATATAGTAGGTGTATGATACTTTGTATTCAAAAATGAAGTTTTTGAGGCCAGTGATAGAGAAAGTCTGATTGCTCGTGGTGGTTCAGGAAAGGGCGGAATGAAGTCTAAGTTCAGTAATCATACTTGTAACTACTGCAAGAAGAATGGGCATTGAAAAAGAATTGCTACAAATTGCAGAATAAAGAAAGGATGGCTTCAAGTAGATATTCAGATACTCCAAGCGAAGCAAACCTCGCGGAGAACATTGATGGGGAACTCTTGGCTATTTATGACATCGAGTCTAAACTAGAGGATGATTAGATTCTTGATTTACCATATATGTTTCATATGTCTCCTAATAAGGACTTGTTTACTACATATGAAATTGTTTCCTAAGGTGTCGTGGTTATGGGAAACAACGCACCTTGTCGGGTTGCTAGAATTGGTACAGTAAGATTAAAGCTCCTGGATGGAACAATTAGAACACTTGGCCAGATTCGACATGTTCTAGATTTGAAGAAGAATCTCATCTCGTTGTCTATCATTGATTCAAAGGGTTATAAGTTCTTTGGTGGAGATGGAGTTTTGAAGGTTTGTAAGGGTACTCAGGTTGTATTGGAGGGACAGAAAAGGTCTCAATTTTATATCTTGCACGATCGTGCAAAATCTAGAAGAGTCAATAAGCACAAGTTCAGTACCGTTGTAGACATTCAATTTGGTATAATACCTTTAGGAGCTTGTAAATGGTCGGATTTGAAGAATATTGCTCGGTGAAGTTTAGAATATATGGATAATGGCGCTTTGCCATGATCACCTGCGGTGCCAGTATATTCAATTGTTAGGGACGGACTAAGTGGAATAAGGTATGTGAATGCTGACTTTGTTGAGCATGCTTTAAATGGAGTAGAATGTATACAATCTAACAAGCAGCCTTTTGTAAAAGCATTCGGTATTGATTCTACTTTAAGTTTGTTACAGCCCACTTTAGTTAATTTAAAATCATTATGATTTTTTGAAATTTAAGATAATTCTGCATAGTAGTGCTTGAATTTATTGAAAGAGGTGGAGTTTTTTGTGTTTTGTTGG